>DWMZ01005406.1:0-10966 GCA_018249855.1 Eueides tales michaeli | reverse complement strand
TATATATATATATATATATATATATATATATATATATATATATATATATATATATATATATATATATATATATATATATATATATATATATATATATATATATATATATATATATATATGACATTATGAACTGTATATGTATATGACTTATGAAATAATCTTTGAAAATCTTAATGTACATAAAATAGATGTTTCGAAGCATGCCACTTGCAGTCTTCAGATTATATAGTAAGAATTTCATTAGCCTCGCCTTGCAACGCTCTCAGGCTTCAATGTAATTCTATTTACGCCTTTAAAATGCGATACAATATTTTATAAAAAAATAATTATCTAACTAAACATCGACATCATAACATATAAAATGTATGGGTCGTAGTTTTAAATTCCAGCACACTAACACATATATATAGATAAAGTGGTAGAATTGTTGATAAAATTGTTCTCGAACTATACAGTAAAACCTTTTCGTGTCATTTTTATGTTTATATGTTTATAAATTTTTACTTTTATATAGTACTGTATATTTCGGAAGTATTATTGGCGATTTCTTTCAATAGCGCGGTAGGTTGCCAATTAATTACCTATGTAGGACACTCCTTTTCTATACTAACAATTGAAATAAGTAGAGCTACAAACGGAAAGGGTCCATTCTCCAAACTTAAACAACAAAATTAAACAATGAAATATCCTGTTCTCGTAATTATAAATATGTGCTCCAGTTACCATATTAACAAATTTTAATCATCTTAAATGATAAAAAAATCGATTTTTGAGGTCGCTCATCTAATTATATACTTTTAATAATAACTATCTGAGTGATAAAATACTTAATAATTATTAATATATATAATTTAAAAAATCTATTTTATTTCTTGTTATATTATTATTGTATACGTTTTCTAGCACAGTTCGTTAATATGTAAGTGGGTCACAATAATAATTAATTTAGTTAGTGAAAGATTGGAAATTTAAAGATTTCGGAAATGTGTATTGGGCACATAATTTAAATACCATGAATTTTAAAAGTAACAAACCGCTACAGTACAAAATCACAAACATAGAAGAACTTAAAACCGCGTCGTATTAAAATGAGACCACAGTATCCATGCACTACTACACACATCCTCAATCCGGTAAAATTTGCTTATGTACTTTCAATATAGGGTAAAACCGGGATAAAAGCTTTTTGGAAAAGCTTTCTAGTTTCTATTTTAATACGAACAAATCCTATGGATTTAGTTCGATTCTTTATGCATCAATCCTTTATATGGAATAACTAATTATTTCTTATTTACTGATTATATATAGATATGTAGTTATTATGATATAGATTTGTTGTTGTCGTGATAAGAAAAGAAATTAATAACTATTTAGAGGACACGAATATGTAATATTTACAAATAATATTTGATATTTTCATTTCTCAAGGCAAAGGGCGGCGTTGAGTTCCGCCACTCAACAAGCAGTGCCTCAAATTCGGCGGAAAGTGGGGAATGGAAAAGAGTGTCTCAACACACGATTCCCATGTTGCCTCTGCCTACCCTGCTATGTGCTTGGTGTAACTGGGGAATATAATCAATTTAATGGAATTTGAATATACAGCCATTGTGTGTATATGTCTGATACGATACTCGTCTCATGCTATTGTTTTGTATGCGTAGTAATCGACCGTTCAATAGGCTAATACCCACCTATAACCAATATTGCTAGCTAGGCCAAAACTTTGTAGATTTTATTTTGTATTAGCGACAAATTGTGGCTTCGTCCGCACTGCCTTGCGTTCGTATCCTAATATGTATAATACTTAAAAAGGAAATTATTATAAGAGCCTTTATAATCATTTCTAATGAATAAACTTTGAATACTGTTATTTTAAATTATTTTTTGTTGTTTTCAAAGTATAATAGTTAACGTATTTAAATTTTATTTCGTCTTAATTATTCTTAGTGTAAATCGACACAATAATATTTATTTACAAACCATATAAAATTATTTTCTTCGCCGATACGATCAAATTTGTATAAATTTTCTAAATAAGTATATTATTTTAAAACGAAACTATAATAACAACATATTTATTATACCGTAAAAAAGTGTTGTTCCTTCCTTGTACAAGCTTTTTTTTAATATAATAAAAGTGATGATTTAATTATTTTAAATGTAAATTATTAAGTAAATCTTTCTATTATTAATAAAAATAACGTACATTTCTTGTGTTTTAATTGACTGTCAATTTGATATCACCATGTCAATTAAACATTTACACAATCTAAACTTTTCTCCTCTGACAATTAGAATCCTCGTTCCAAATGGAATTCCTATAGCAAATAGGTAGAGTGACCATTTATTTTATGTATATCGCTGTTTTATAGCTAATTCAAATATAAAGTTATAAGATTGTATTTAGTATGCTATACTTTTATATACTATGACTGGCAAGTGACAACGTTTCTGCTGGATTTCACGCATTAAGTTACATTGACATCTCCTTAAAAAGGTTAAACAATCAACTAATTGAGATAAATATATCAATTATACTTAACACGTATCTAATTTTATTATCAGATCATATTTATCATATACAGTTTATATCTTATAGTAAATAATAAATATATTTTTGGTCTTAAAATATTGTTTTTGTTTTAGGTACTGCGCCATTGGTACCCTATTTAAGTACTTATGCAAGGCAACTTGGATTTTCATCGGCGACTGTTGGATTGATTTATACAATTTTGCCTATATTTGGCCTAGTTGCAAAACCATTATTCGGTATCCTCGCTGATAAGTAAGTACCCATTTCTTAAAACCAATGCTATATATCTGAATATTGTTTTTATGAATTGATGTCTTAAATTTGAATAAAATTATAAAATATGTGTCCCTTGGCAGGCTTCTTTTATTAGATTTTTTAGATTGAAATTAAAATTATAAAAAAAATCTCGATAAACTGCCAAGTGGTGAGATACTTAATCTATTTTTCGTTAGTTAGGAAACTGTCGAAATAAATGTATGTATAAATGTCTCACCGTCATTTTGCTTTGCGATATTAATTGATACAGCCACATGTGGAATAAAATATACTATAAATATATGATCAAACCTGGATAGAAGCCGCAACTGGACAGTTGCTTCGATTTTGATACTACGTTAACGATCTTAGTGGCGATAACGTTTTACTATGGATCGAGTAGTTATATGACCTAATTTTCACCTCAACGCAAACCCACCTGTAGCTCCACTGGTGTTACACGGGGCCGTGGGCGACGGTGATCACTCACCATCACATGACCCGTACGCTCGTTTGCCTTGTCTTTTCTGTATAAAAAAAATTAAAAATAACCTTTCTCATTCTAAGGACGTTTTATAGCAATTTTCCATTAAGTACCTGAAAAACGGGGAAAAACATTTTCTAAAAATGAAACCTAGCTAGATCGATTTATCGCCCCAGACATCCACCCCACAAATAAAATTTTATTAAATTGAAAATCGAAATCGAAATATTGTATTGAAAATTGCTGGAGCCGTTTCCGAGATTTAGATCATATATGTGCAAGCATTGTACATTTAAAAATATTAAAAAATAATGACATTTCTAACATTCATAAACGATATAAAAAACTAGTTTCGTCCTTGCTAGCGCAAAAAACTAAAACTAAACATACAACAAATAAACTTCGACAATCGTTGCAAGTATATTGGTCAAAGAGCTATTAGCTATAAATAAAAATGAATAGAAATTAATATGGATTATTTTTATAGGTGATTATGATATCAGTTCTCTTTTTTCTTTGCATGCATTATATGTCAAAGTACAGTATTTATATGTGTCATTCTTGAATAATTTTTACTTATTTTTGAAATATAAAAGGCAAGACTTCCACAATTACCCATAAATATTTTGTTTTCTAGTCTTTTTGTTATTTTTCATTACTTTCTAGTCTGTCTATATCTGCGTGTTTGTCTCTCGAAACAATTTATCTCAAGATCGCATGGAGGTTTCAAGCTGATATTAATTTCACACTTGGAGGAAGTTAGTCGCGTAATGAAATACCTATATGGTCCATTATGAAATTCGGCAAGAACAAGTGCAAGTTCTAAAACTTGCAAATAAATTAAGGAAAAGGTCCGAAAATGGAAAAAAAATTATAAATATATCTATTATTATAAATTTATATTTATAGTTAACTGAATACAAAATGGGTGAGACAAACTGAAGTTTGTTAACTTTTATAATTTCTCCTCCCCGTTAAACTACAATCCTGAAATTGATTCGGAACGTAAGGCATTTGCTCTATGCGGAGATTAAAAATGCTTTGGAAAATATTAAAGCATTTTTAACGTCTGGCATCTAAACCTATTACGCGGAACTTTTGTTCCTTATTTTTACTATTTTTAAAATGTTATTCCACACTTAGGAAATTTAGAAAAGGTACACAAAAAATAAGACTTATTTAGAAAAGATATAAACATTTTAACGTAGCGGGATTGTGGGCGGCCTCTTGAGTCCGTCCAACCGCCCTGACCATTAAACCATACGTTCCCATGAAGTTACGTCAAAATTCTTTTATGCTTATTTCAACTTATTTATATTGCTATTTAATACATAAAAATGTCTTTTTCTAAATATCTTTGGGTATCGGAAAACTGAAAAACTTCCCTAAAGAGATGCTAACAACACCATACAATGTCTACTACTATAGTCAGTTTATCTTAGGTAGATTTCGAAAGAAATTAAAATAGGTAGCTATTGATTTCGTATCTACATTCAAATTTTGAAAAAAAATCACCACAACTTCCTATTTTCCTTTCGACGTACCTTGGTGTGAACGAATGGCTTAGTTAGAGCGCTTGGACGGGTTCCAAGAGGCGCAGGTTCAAATCCTGGTTCGTTCCAATTTTTATACGTTTTCAAATTTAAAATATTTAAAAAAATTCAAAAATCAAATATTTTTATTGAGAATAAGAAGTACAAGCTTCATTTTTTGAACGTCAAACAATTTACCACCAGTTTACTAAAGTTACTGCTCAGACCTGAGAAGAACCGGCGAAAGAAACTCAGCGGGACATGTCCTTTTTTACCAAAAATTTACATATTATTATTATTATTATTGACAGTAATACATTTGAAATAGCCTGGAGCGAGCATTTTATTCCCAAGGCGTGTTATCATTTATGAATATGATATCTTTAACACACAAACGTCTTTTCACAACTTTTTAAAATTGTGAAATAAAAAATTCTCGGACGTTTTCTGAGATCCTATTGTAAAAGCGTAAACCCTGTCGCATAAAAGAATTACGGACTCGATGCAATCTAGTTATCGGGGCACTGAGATTAAACTTATTTCTAGTATTAATATTATGTATATCCCCGATTTTGCTAAATTCATTAATATTTTTCTTAACATACATAATATTTTCAAAAATGTATTGCGATGCAACGGTCATTATATTAATTTCTTTAATTTTTTTCCTTAAAAAATCTTTAGGGCCTAGTTTATAGATTGCACGAATAGCTCGCTTTTGCAAGACAAAAATTGAATTAATACCGGTTGCATTATCCCAAAGTAAGATGCCGTAGGACATAATACTATGAAAGTAGTTAAAATAAACGAGGCGAGCCGTTTCCACGTCTGTTAATACCCTGATTTTTTTAACCGCAAAGGCTGCTGAGCTAAGTCTATTCGCCAATCCATCAATATGAGGTCCCCACTGTAATAGTAAGAATATTTAATAAATAGCATTCTTTCTTGCCAAACGACAATTCCAACGAATCGTCTTTGGGTAACGTAAATTTGTATAAATCTCCCTACAGAGATGCTAACAACATAAATAAGTTGCAACAAGCGTATAAGAATTTCTTCGTAGCTTGGTGAGAACAAATGGCTTAGTTGGTCAGAGCGCTTGGATGGTTTCCAAGACGCGCGTGTTCAAATCCTGCTTCGTTCAAATTTTTATACGTTTTTAAATTTAGTATTTTTCTTTCGTAAGTGTGGAATAACGTTTTAAAATAGTAAAAATACTTAATTTTAGTTTTTAATTAGGTAATTATTAGTCAATCATTCAATTAAATCAGTCAATATCATTATCATTCTTAAGACAATATCTATACATTAAAACTAAAATTTCAGCTAAATGCATAAAAATGTTGTACTAATTTTATCGACTTTAGTATTACGTTGGCATAACTTTTTTATTTATTAACCGATTTAAATAAAACAAATACTAAATGTTAAGTGACCGGTGCCATAATATAATAGTGAAGACATTTAAAACTGGTTAGCCGTTTCTGAAATTAACGCTTACAAACGCATAGACAAACAGACAAAAATTTTATAAATCACTATTTTGGCACTATTTATTACTAAAGACATTGTTATTAATAAAGACATTGATTGATGAGTTACAGATTTATTATAAGTATAAATTGTACCTAAGTACAGGTTGGTTAAGGTTCTATCTTATTAGATAGGTTACAAAATAGACCGTAGCAAAGATAAATATTTTGTTCTTTTACTTATTTTTATAAGTAAATGTTACTTTGAAACAACTTGGAAACTGGACTCATGCTGTGCTCAGTTGTTATGGATACCTAGAAAAAAAAAACAAAACACTTCGAACTTTTTTTTGTCTGTTACGATTATTTTGTTGTTAACGGGAGGCTGGTCCTGACTTGCAAATCTGTTTCGGCTTGATGTACTTTGTTGTCTCTATTCGGACGGTTATCTGTATAAAATAAATATGTCCCATTAATTTATCATTATCAGTATCATCATTCTTTAACTATTTAAATTACGAACATTTTTAATATCAATGATGAAAGGTAATAAAATAATGAAGCATAAATATATATATATATATATATATATATATATATATATATATATATATATATATATATATATTTTTTTTTTTTTTTTTTTTTTTAAATTATTATATCTTCCGTAACTATAACATATTAGTCTTGTGTCATAAATACTGAAACTTGAACTGAATGTCAAGAAGATTTAGATAACATAGATAACTCACTTGTGAGTTATTAAATTATATTGCAATACTGATTATTTTGTTAAGATAAATGATTTGGACAGCAAATTATCTCTACAAGAATATATTAGAATGAAAAGAAACATATGGCGTAAAGGATTTGTATAAGAAAGAAGACGATTCCACGATCAATTTCAATTCCATATTGAAATAATTCTCAAACATGGAAATAATTCTCCAGAGTTCAGAAGTTCAGAAGTTCAATTACATGTTTCAGTCTGGACATAACAATATAAAAAAATTGTACTATAATATTTTACATCGGTTTGCCAAGTCTACTTATACACTAAAAAAAATAATAAGATAAAAAAATATTAATATATCACTAGATATTATGCAGAAATTTATATCTTCAACTTATTCTGAAACGTTATTGATAATGTTTTTTACTCGCTGTATGATCTATGCTAGTTAATTTCCTATAATTTATTTTTAACTTACTTTCATATTCAAAAATATTTATATTAATAGTAAATAACAAAAATATTTATATTTATATTAATAGTGTCGATCAACAAAGAAATCGAGAGATACAAAAGGAAATTTGTGTGCGGCTTATATCACCTATTTCCGCTTATAATTTATGTGAAATTATTAATTATAGTTTACTTAGTAACAATTATATTTCCTTATAACCAAAAAGTAGAAAAAGCCATCAAAAAAGAAAAAGATGTGAAAATGTGTGATTTAAACGAACCTTTACAATTTCATAGAGCACAATTAGATGATCGATGTGGAAAATATAGATTCACTTAGACAAACTGTAAGGATATTAGTACGAAAAAATATAAAGCACACAAATAAAAACAATATCCTTGAAATTCATAATGGCGCTCTCGGACTACGTCTAACAGATATTGAGCAAGAAAAACTATCAAAATCTCTTGAAATTTCTAACGTACCTGATTACAACAGTGAAAAAACTGAAGAAATAGTGGGGAAAGTCGCATTCAAACAAAATGTGCCCGTAGATTAAATTAAAAATATCCAAAAATGCATGGACGCAAACATAAGGGTAGAATTAAAAAATGAAATTACACGTGTTAAATGGGTTACGTCAACTAAAAATATAAAGCTAACGGTATCTGATGTACATCCAACGGATAAAAGTAATATGAATATCGCCTATGTAAGAGAAGCAATGATAAAATTAAATAAACAATTTATTTGGCCAAGCATCTAAAATTTAATGTGTTTCAAGAAAGGGTAGGTACGTGAGAGCACGACGAGATGAAAAAAGTGAAATTAAAAAAAAATACAAATTCTAATGAACAGCATAGCTTAATGGCTCTTAAACATATAGGTACTTTAAATATATCTGTAACAATTCAATTATGGCTAGTTTTCCGTATGAAATTAATGTTTTTATAGACTGTATAAGCATTAATGATCACTTGTATATTCACTCTTATATTAAATCTGTTATAAACAATTTTGCTTTGCTTGAACTATGTATTATATCTTCTAGTAAAACTATTGATGTTATTATACTAACAGAAGTTAATATCTCAGACAAAATAAATGCACAGATTTTATACCGGTATATTATATCACATCTAAATGGTTTCCAACCTCATTAGAGTACAACTCAATCCGCTACTGCACAAACGCAAACTGCAGTCCGCGTTTATTGACAGCATATATAGGCATCTAGATAGTAAAGAACAGGTATTAATTGTGTTTATTGATATGAAAGCATTCGATACGCTCAGATATGATAAGTTGTTGCAATCGCCGCATCGTGCGAAAATTATGTGTATAACAGAAATTACATTGTAAGAGTTGGTGATGCATGATAAATCTAACAGAAGGTACACCACAAAGTTCTGTACTAGGCCCTCTGCACTACATCGATTACGTCAATAGTCTCGCTAATGCAATTAAAAGAAGTGAGATATATTGGTTTGCAGATGATACTTGTCTTATAGCTGCTGGACAAAATATCACAGCTCTTACTCAACTACAGGAGGACATTAATATATTTGCCAAATGGTCACATGATGTCGGATTAGTGCTCAACGCAGATAAAAATAAGTTAGTGTATATTAGCACTCGCCAAAACAGAAATACCTTTAAGCCAGTGCTTATCGCACATAACCACGAATGTTCACAAAAAAAAACTAATGTTACATCTTATGAGTGTGTCGAAGTAGAATTAGTAGATACCTAGGAATACCTAGGAATTGTCGCCGATAGTAGGCTAAGCTGGAAAATGAACATACTCGTAAATCACGTATGTTAAAACGTATGGGATACTTGCTAAATTTCATTTAGTGAAACATAAAGTACCATATAAAACACTTATGTTACTATACATAGGCTTCGACCGAGTCAATAATATCGTATGGACTGTTTAGTTACGGAAGAACGTATAAAACGCACTTGGACCAAATATACCACTTGCAATTAGGCATTTTCAAAGAAATCATTCCGCATTACACAAAAAAACATGATCAATGACAACAACAATACATTTTTTGAATTTTCTAAGATTTTACCAATTCACGAAAAAATAAAGCTAAGATTTTTATCAGAACACTTTTTCAATGACAACAACTCGAAGTAAATATAAATTAAAACATTATTATCACGTAATTCTAACTACGAAAGTAGAGTGCTTTGTCAAATGCTCAAATTGTGTAGTCTTAAACTTTAAAATTGATAATAAATTATGAAAAATAATACATAGGTATATAAATAATGGTATTATATATAAATCAACCTGTAAATGTAATACACTCGAACTTTAGTTCAATGTATAGTTCTAATCATAAATGTAAGTGCACTCTCTAATTGTAACACGTATTTTCACGAGTTTCCCTTCTAGTCAACTTTGTAATAATCTACCATATATATATATATATATATATATATATATATATATATATATATATATATATATATATATATATATATATATATATATATATATATATATATATAAAAAAAATTAAGATAGACGAAAAAAAAATATTTTTTTTCTGAGAATATAAATATATATATATATATATATATATATATATATATATATATATATATATATATATATATATATATATATATATATATATATATATATATACATATATCAAAAAAATTAAGATAGCCGAAAAAAAAATATTTTGTTTCTGAGAATATAAATATTAATATATAAATCAAGTATTGAATATCCTATTTACATTTTGTACTATACAGAATACTTCATACCCCATTTTTAAAAATGTTACAAAGTAGTAATAAAAATAAAAATTTCGAGTCTGGCACAAACTATTCCTACCAGTGAACGTCTCGTGAAAGTAACCAAGACAACGGCCCACTATTTTCGATTTGGTAGTCTTTTATTATATTCACTGATTGGTTTCTAACTAATCTCGTATTTTATATATATAAACAATTGAGTAACATGAAAAAAATGCTTTAAGCTTATCATAATTTCAGGTATAAATTTCAGAAGACTATCTTTATCATTTTTCAAATTGTTACCATCATAAGTTTTTCTGCTATTTATTTTATACCCCGAGATGTATCTGAATCATATATAGAAATGGATTGTGGCGACACAGCATCGGCAATTAAAACATGCTACCCAGAGTCTGGAGATATTGACCAGTGCAAAATATCAGAGATATCAAAAATTAATAATACGCAATGCAAGGTTAGCCGTTTTTCTTATTCATAGGCTTATTTGACTTATGAGATTCAATATTATTTAATGTGCTTTTCAAAAAAATGTGTAAGGAGTAATTAATTAAATTATATTATTAATAAACATATAGTTGTACACTTTATATTTACAACTACATATATATGCACAACTATATGGAACGGACAACAATATATATATATATATATATATATATATATATATATATATATATATATATATATATATATATATATATATACACACACATATATAT
>DWMZ01005405.1:0-10966 GCA_018249855.1 Eueides tales michaeli | reverse complement strand
TTTAAAGTAGTTTATACCTATCCTTCTAGATGCTTGATACAGCATGAAGGTATAAAAAATAGAACATAAAACGTTGAAAATTAAGTTAGATTTTCAGCTTCACTTGTTTTCACTTATAGCAGAGTAGACAGAGGTCTAGTGTAAAGACACTCTGTTCTACATTTTGTGGCAAATAATTTACATCCAATTTGAAATAGTGCAAGTTGAGTGCCAGAAATAGATATCATTACACTTTGTCATGTTCATTCCTCCGATGGAATCCAATCCATAACAATCGCACTTACAGTCAAACCTTCCTTGAAAAGAACTTGTATTTATGGAGATAATATTTATACGTCTTTATTTTAATCTTGACTGTTTTTGGTAATACATTTTTAAACAAGTTTGAATCAAAAAATCCTGTACCTGAAGCTAAAGCCCCTCTTATAGATTCCTCAGCTACTTCGGATACATATATAGGAGAGTGTACCATAAAAGCCCCTCCCGATACCCCACCAAGGAACCTCGCTATTAGGATTACTATGGACGATGTAGTCAGATCTATCATTAACCAGGATATCTGTAAAAAAAATCAATGAAGATTACGTCAACTTTTGTAGATTTACGCTGTATCCTATACTTGTATATAACAGTATAGACATAAGGAACGTGGGAACCTGGTTTTAAGACACTCCGTTCCCATCAAATCACTTTTGTTCTCCATTTACCGCCAAATGAGGCATTAAGTGTTCAGCGGTGGCAGTGAACGTTTTTCCTCATTTCCAGAGCAGGGAAATATATTAGATAGCATATCGCGTTTACAGTTGCAAGCTTGTGTTGATTGAATTTTGGAGGTATTACGTGTTGATTAGCGAAATTTAACGCCACACTTTGACCCTTATTACCAGGGCGAGGACATGAAAATATTAAATACTTCAATTCCTCGATTCTTTTTTTTTAGCTTTACGCTGTATCCCGCACAAGGCAGGGCAGGCAGAGGGACACCAGGAACCTACCGGGTTCTTTTTGTTAAGACACTCCGTTCCCCAGTTTTCTCCGAATTTGAGGCATTGCGTGTTGAGTGGCGGAACTCAACGCAGCGCTTTGCCTTATTACCAGAGCGAAGAAATGAAACATTAAATATTTCAATTGAAAATATTAAATATTTCATTTCCTTAACTGGGGATCGAACCCAGAACCTGTCGGTTAAACAGTCACACGCTTGTGCCGCTGCGCCACGACAGGCCTCGATTCAGAGATGGATTTGAACACACAAGGTTCCTGCGCCGAGATAGGCGTTCAGTTTAGCTTCACGAAAAAAAAAATACTTACCACCATAGGTATAGCTATGATAAGAGCACCTTTCTGTCTTCCATAAACACTGATAATCCACCCCACTATGGCACTCCCCACCATAGCCCCTAACGGCGGTAAGCTACCGACTAGGGAGCTCTCCATATCGTTCATAGGTGATGATATTAGTGTTGTGTTCTTGTCAACGTAAAGTTGGAGTGTGTACGACGGCCACACGAATAGGGAGGCCATTAGAAAGTTCCCTAGGGAACCTGTAATAAAAGATTGGTGTTTAGACATTCATGCAATAGAATATATATATATTTTTTTGTATTATCTGAATTTGAAAACAAATTTATTTTGCAAGTCCATATCACAATTGCACCAATTTCATGTTGTAAAAATTTTTTTTTAGAGTGAACCGAAGAGTGTTAAGACACTCCGTCTCCATTAATACTCATTCCTTCCTTATTTACTCATCCCCCCCAAACAGAAGTACGAAGAAGAAATCCAACGCCGCCTGCGCTTTGTCTCATTACCAGAGCGAAAAAATGTATATATTAAATATTGAGTGGAAATTGATCTCAAAACCATTCGCGTTTACAGTCACAAGCTTGTGCCCCTGCGCCACAACAGATTTCAAATATTTACAAATTCTTATGACGGTTATATATTTAAACAGAATACTAGCGACCCACCCGCAACTTCGCTCGCTTTCATTACCGTATTTTACTTTCTAATCTTAATTACTTTTTGATCTATATATTGAAAACTAAAATTTTAGTTCAATGAATCTTATATTTAAAAAATAGGTATTTTTTTTGTATTTTGTAATCGATTTAAATAAAACAAACACTAAATGTTGAGGGAAGATGCTGCATCGGTTAGCGTTTTCTGAGGTTAGTGCGAAGAAACAAACAGACAAACAGATAAGCAGACGGAACACCTAAAAATCACTACATACGTTTACATTACTAAATATAAATACATTTTCCATGTACAGACAGTGATCAGTAAAAGATTTGTTATAAGTATAGATAACGTATGGCCGACACGACGTTTTATTCACACGTATTTAAATTGCCACGTGCGATCCCGCTCACGGCAGGGTAGGCCGAGGGAACTTGGGAACCTAGTGTTAAGACACTCCGTTCCATTTAGATTCCCCACTTTCCGCCGAATTTGAGGTATTGCGTGTTGAGTGGTGGAACTAAAACCCGCGCTTGCGCGTTGTTACCAGAGCAAAAAAATGAAACATTAAATATTAAAATTTAAGATATTAAATATTTCATTTCCTCGAGTGGGGATCGAACCCACAACCTGTTGGTTACAGTCACAAACTTGCGCCGCTACGCCACGACAGACTACTAAATTAATATAAACATTTGTTTACTAATTTATATTAAACGTGATTTATTTAATATAACTTTAGAAAACTCGCTTTTAAATATTAGCCTTGTACTATTTTGTTCTTAATTGATGATCGAATAGTCTATAATCGATTCAACTCTGCCACTTAACAAGCAATGCCTTAAATTCAGCGGAAAGTGGGAAACGGAGTGTATTAACACTAGGTTCCCTCTGCCTACCCTGCCTTGTGCGGGATACAGTTTTTACACATACACAAAACTAGCAGCTAAATTCACCCGCTTGAACATTTAGTTGTATTGTTGCCAAATTATTGACATTTGTTACAAAAATTATAGCCTATGAGCTATTCAGGTCTATAACCTGTATAAAAGTAAAATTTTATCTAAATCAGCTCAGTAGTTTTTGCGTGAAAGTGAAACAAACATCCATACACACATACACACACACACTTTAGCTTTCATAACATTAGTTGGATTCAAAGGGGAAAAAACCCGACAATTAACAAAACAATTGATCGTTATATACAATTATTTAAATGAGTTCATTAAACAACTTTATCAATGACATATTATGTGCAAGATCCTTTATTACTGTCCCCTTATTTCTTATCAATATAATTCCTTTCCTCGTTATAATTGTTTGTGCAGGTCACAATATATATAATATTAGAATATAGAGTATTAGTTGGAAGTTGTTATTTGACATGAAAACACCGTCTTGGTTCAGTGGAAGGCTTCCGGTTCGATTTTCATTTAGAAGTGGGGTCCTGTCCTTTAGGCAGGGAACTTAATGTTAAGTCACTTTTTTAGCTTCACGCTGTAACCTGTATCGGTGCAGGATACAGCGTGAAGGTACAGGTTCCCAAATTTCATCGGTCACGGTTGGGTTAGATGGAACAAGGGTACCTAACTAAAATAAAATGGAGTTTATATTATTGGAGTAAAAAAACGCTTAAGAAACTTAAAATATCATTTTTTATTATTTCTATATTTTTTTCTTCACATTATATATTAAGTAACAAATATTCGAATATTTATGAATGTTATAAAAACAATTTAATTGTTTTTTTTTTAATTTAATAGCCCTAAAGACAAGTCTTTGATCATGATAAAAAAATAAAAACAACCATAAAAAATTTGCAATAGTTTGGAAAATTTAAAAAAAGAACCTCATTTAAATTGCCAAAGTTGTAATACTTTATTGTAATAAAAAAATCAAGTATTTGATTTAAAACAAAAATATATTAATGAAATTTATAAATTCATTACAAAAATAAACAAATTTTCTGTATATTATCTAACATTTATTTATATGTTTCCTACTCAGATTACATACTCTCAGCTTCACGCTGTATCCCGCACATGGCTGGGTAGACAGAGGGAACTTGGGAACCTACTGTTAAAACTCTCCGTTCAACTTCAGTTCCTCACTTTCCGCCCAATTTGAGGCGTTGCATGTAGATAGCGGAACTCAACGCCGCGCTTTTGCCTTCTCAAGACTATTTAAACTTTAAAGTGTAATTTGTGTGTGTGTGTGTGTGAAAACAGTCTATCTGAAACTTTTAAAATTTAAATAACGTTTAGCTTAAAATTTAAATAAAAATGTTTAAATTTAATAATAAAAAAATTAAATTTAAATTTTAAATTAAATCTTAATATTAAATTTACACATTAGATACATACAAGCTATACTAGTATGTGCCTGTTGCAGCTTCCCCATCGTAGATGCTCTCACTCCACTACTGTACGCTACACCAACACAGATATCACTAGTACAATATTTCGTGGACACTTAATTACTTAGGCATAAATAAATATTTAAATACAAATATGATAGCAATTCACACAATCTTCGCCATGATGAAAATATATATTTAGATGAAAATTATTACGCTATCGCAACTATGTTTGGTCCTCAGATATATCTCGAGATATAAATATAGTGTTGAGATAAGTGCATCAACAAGGAAATGTCTAAAATGATGAAATTCGTATTTTTTTTTATTAATCTATAATTTATTTTCTAGAATTTCGTTACTTTAAAAAAATCTGTAAACTTTTTAGTATATATTTTTTTTGTCAATCAAAACAATTTTTAATGATAAAACATTTTGTTCCTTTAAGCGTGGCTTAATGAAACATCTCTTTGCACTTTAGGATCTTATTTTGTAATACGATATCTATATATGTGTGAATGTATACGTACCTATATGTATGTATGTATTTATGTATGAAGAATATAGTATGGCGTATTGTTTTTTTTTTCATTATATGTATTTTTTATATGTATAATAATTATCATTATTATTTATATTTATTTATTTATATTTATTTCATTATTTAACGTCGTTTTTTTTAATACACGCTCCCTATTCATATTCGCTATTCCTTTAGCCCTACAGAGATCTATGCTACAGAGATGTAGCCGCCTTTAGTACAATTTATTTTTTGTTTTGTACGTGATACTGATCTTTGGGTGTACAATGAAGAGTATTTACTATTGTTTATTATTAATATCACGCGATGTTAGCAAACTGAAATTAATATCAAATAAAAAAAATATCTTCTAATCAATCGCCATCAAAAAGACTGAGCGTGGTAGCGACGTTTTTGAAATAATTAAACAAATATTCTAATTAAATGAAAAAAAAAATCCTGACTTAAAATTTTGTTGCCATATCAAATATTCCCATATAAATGATGCCTTAGTAGCCTTACATCATGTGATTTCCGCTGCTTTAAATAAAACTATTGCGAATTCACCATTTTTAAGATATTTAAATTGTTTTTAATATTGTCTTGATGCCTGTCGTGGTGCAGCGGCACAAGTATGTAACTGTAACAGACAGGTTGTGGGTTTGATGCCCACTCGAGGAAATGAAACATATAATATTTTCGATTTAAATATTTAATATTAACATTTCTTCGCTCTGGTAACAAGGCAAAACGCATCGTTGAGTTCCGCCACTCAACACGCAATGCCTCAAATTCGGTGGAAAGTGGGGAACGGAAGTTGAACGGAGTGTCTTAACACTAGGTTCCCAAATTTTTGTTACCAGACAGTCGAAATAAAATATATACCGACATGTATATCGGACTAGCGATCTTCGCGGTTTCGCCCGCTTCAATTATAATATTTTATTTACTAACCTCAATTACATTCGTGCTCTAATAATATTATTCCAAAAGAGGCCAACGTAGTGCTAATCTATGATTACTACGTTCGTGGTTTGTTTGCAGGAGAGATAAAGTTAAGAAAGTAAGATCGAACGAGGCCTGTTCTGCAGACGTACAAGCGTATTAAAGCGCGACGGCTTGTTTGTAGGTTCGATACCCAATCGTGGAAACATTAAAATACTAAATTTAAAACCGTATATAAAATTCAAACGCAGTAGGATTTGAACCCGCGCCTCTTGGAAACCGTGCAAGAGCTTTGACCTTTCTATACGCCTGATATTTTTATACGCTTTTAAATTTAGTATTTTCTTTCTTAAGTGTGGAATAACAGTTTAACTCAGCTTCACACTGTATCCCGCACATGGCAGGGTAGGCAGAGGGAACTTGGGAATTTAGTGTTAAGACACTCCGTTCCACTTACGTTGCCCACTTTCCGCCGAATTGCGTGTTGAGTGGCGGAACTCAACGCCGCGCTTTTGCCAATAACAGTTTAAAAATAGTAAAAATATGAAACATTGATATTTTCATTTCCCTGTTCTTGTAACGATGAAAAGTGTGGCGTTGACTTCCGCCAATAAACACGCAATACCTCAAGATTTCTGCGGAAAACAGGGTATGGAAATGTTATAATGAGATCGAACTATCTTATCATTAGCTTTCCAAATTCTTTCTTCCTACCGTATAACGTGCGGAAACAAAGTACAGTGTGAAGCTAAACAAAAAAGGAAATAAAATTCACCAATATTTCTCAAACTCTTATATTTTTTAACCCATTTATATTCAAACTATTTGGGTCAAAAGTATCATCAAATAAATGATGACCCCTATGATGTAATGTCCCTATAAATTTATTATGGTAATTGTATTTGTTTAAAACTGGTTTGATTTAATTTAAATGTTTATATTAATATTGTATAAATTTGTTTTTATTGATCACATATAGATTGACAAGGTCATCTTGGCGCAAGGGCAAGGCAAGAGTGTCACCGTAAACGCGGCGGTTGTGAATTCAATACGCACCCGGGGCAGTAAAATATTTATATTTTCGATTCTTCGCTCTAATGTCAAGTTAGAGAGCAGCGTTAAGTTACGCTACTCAACACGCAATGCTTTCTAAATCCGGTAGAAAATAGAGAATTGTGTTTTTGTGGGAACGGAGAGTAAACTCTGCATACTCTGCTAAGTCTGGTACATCATGGGAAGAAATTGTAGATAGATCATCATAGGTTAGTATATATGTACAACACTTATATTTTTTTCATTTTGCCTAATTATATAAAAGAAGAAACTTTATACCACATCATACATTTAAAATTCGGATGCTCTGCATGTTTCGGGACGAGAAGTTCAAGGAAATGTCTGAAACTTTTAGGCTAAATGTTCAAGGAAATGTCTGAAACTTTTAGGCTAAATGTTCAAGGAAATGCCTGAAAGTTTTAAGCTAAGAAGCTAAACATACATTAACGCTGGCCCTCGCTGCCTCAACTTGTACCCGTACTCAGAATAATTCTATTAGAATCGCGCTTATTTAAAAAAATAAATTATTTTGTTATTGTTATAGTAAAATTCTAGATAATTTTTTTCATGGAATCAAGGTTAAACCAAACTGATTATTTCATGAAATGTGACCATTTCCTAAAAATGACAATTTTATGATTTGACGATAACATCAAAGATAATCATATTAAAATATGAAACAAATTTCGATAAGATTGATTGTAAAATTGTAGTAACTGTAAATAATGAAAATGGCTATAATATCAATATATTTTTATTTAAAGTTTAAATATTGATCTATTATACACAATATTTTTACTATGTTTAAAGTGTTATTCCACACTTAGGAAAGAAAAATACTAAATTTAAAATTTATAAAAATTTTAACAAAGCAGGATTTGAGCCCGCGCCTCTTGGAAACCGTACAAGCGCTCTGACCAACTAAGCCATTTGTCCTCACCAAGCTCCGTCGAAATTCTTAAACGCTTGTTACAACTTATTTATGTTATTAGCGTCTCTGTAGGGAGATTTTCACAAATTTCCGCTTCCCAAAGATAATTCTTTAGAATTATCGTTTGGCAAGAGAGAATGCTATTTATTAAATATTTTTACTATTTTTAAAGTGTTATTCCACACTTAGGAGAGAACAATCGTTAATTATTTTATACGTTTTTAAATTAATACTATTATATACAAATTTATAGGCCTGTCGTGGCGCAGCGATACGAGCGTTGCCTGTAACCGACAGGTTCTGGGTTCGATCCCCAGTCGAGGAAATGAGATATTTAATATTTTCAATTTAAATATTTAATGTTTCATTTCCTCGCTCTGGTAATAAGGCAAAGCGCGGCGTTGAGTTCCGCCACTTAACACGCAATGCCTCAAAAATCGGCGGAATGTGGGGAACGGGAGTGGAACGGAGTGTCTTGTCACTAGGTTGCCGGGTTCCCTCTGCCTACCCTGCCTTGTGCGGGATACAGCGTGAAGCTAAAAAAAATAAAAAAATAAAAAAAATAAAATATATACAAATTTAAGAAAGTATTTATAAACTCAACTTAGAAAACTGTGACTCAAAAATCTCCAAAGACAGTCTTTTTTTGTCTCCATCACCAGTCTATCGCGCACAAGGCAAGATAGTCAGAGGGAGTTTGAAAACCTAGGGAGCTAAGCCTTTCCATAACCATTAACACATTTCCATTCTCCACTTTCCGCCGGAATCTGAAGGAATTGCGAGTTGAGTGGAGAAAATTAAGAGTAGGCAAATAAATAAGAGAAGAAGAGAAGAAATATCCAAATATGAATTAATTTTGATAATACAGTAAAAAATATAATCAGAAAAATAGTAAGGCATGTCGGGGCGCACGCGTACAAGCATGCGACTGTAAATACCACAGGATGTAGGTTCGATTCCCACTCGGCCAAATTAAATATTTAATATTTTCATTTCCTTATCTCTGGTAACAAGCCATATAATACCTCAATTTTACCGGAAAGTGGAGAACGAAACGGAAAATTTTGACACTAAGTTTTCAAGTTCCCTCTAAAAAAGAAGGAAATTTAAATAAATTTACTAAAAGATGATGAAATCTCAGTAAACACAGAATTAGCTTTAAGACATTTGGCATGTTTGTATTATTTATTGTTCCTGTTGTACTGATTGTTTCCAGTTTTTACGAGTAATATCAACATAACATATGTAAAATACAACGTGAAGTATAAAAAAATCGCTTAAGGCACTCAATTCCCCAATTGCTGCCACTGCCACTGCGACTGTAAGTGCGACAGGTCATGGATCCCTTCGCTTTGCTTACAAGGAATAGTGCGGCGTTGAGTTGCGAAACTAAACACAATCACTCGACTTTAGCGGAAACGAAGGTATCTTCAGAGGAGCGGAATTTTTAAATATTGGGTCCAAATTCTTCTCAATTTTCCAAAGGTTTCTATTTACCGAATTGACGCATTGTGTGTTGACTGGCGGCGCACAATGCCACGAATTGTCTCGTTACCAGAGCGAGAAATAAAAATGCTGACAAAAGAAAGAGTATTCAAAGAGAAAAATGAAGATCTGTAAATCAATATCTATACATAATTTATTTGCTTACAATCTTTGAGTGTAAGAACCCTACAAATAACGTTATCAGTTAATAACAATTATGTATTTAACTAAAGAAGAGCAAAAGTTACGGTTCAATACCTTTTATATAATATAAAATAAAATGGATAACAGTTATCTGCTACTATATTCACCATTACGTTTTTTACATTCCCTACTTTCTCAGCAAATAAGACGTGTTTGGGCAGAAGTAAACGCCGAAAGAAGTGACAACTAACAGTGCTAATCGAGAAATATCCAAAAATTATAATGACTATATATTCCTTTTTTTTCACTAGCCTCTACAACAATGGGATAGCCCATTGTTGTGCAAAAGCACAATAATGGGCTTTCCCAGTGTTCTCCATTTATTGCACTCTTGTCTATTTCTAGCCAGTCAAGTCTGTAATGGTCCACTTGGTCTCCCCATCTTCGTTTTAGAACCCACACGGTATTCGCCTACTAACTTTTAGGCTTACGAAAGACGCGTCTTTGTGATTTTAGCATTCCGGCTTTAATTTGTTGGTCAGCGATTTTCGTGTGAAAGCGCAATTCGGTGTATTAGATTTTATCTATTACTTTGACATTAATTAATTAATATTATTTAATTTTATCTTTTAGTTAAGATGCTGCGTTCTATCGCACGTTGGCAAAGCTTAATGGTGAACTTCTGTGAATTTGCCAAAGACCAAGTCTGGGCACCATACGTAAGCACTGGGAGGATTCATATGTCTATCAGTCTTCTTTTACGACGCAGAACAAAGTCTTCCTTCATCAGATTCCTCATACACCAGTAGCTGTTCCAAGCATTTTGAATTAGTCTTTCGACTTCCTTGTCTTGGAATGGATACTATTTAAATGGAAAGGGTACTATTTGACCCAGATAGATATATTCCTGGATATATTGTATTTATTCTAAGCCTACTGTCACCTTTTGAACGCTGTCGATCATCTGCTTGGTCTTTGACATATTCATCTTAAGTCCAACCTTAAGGCACGCTCTACTGTCATCAGTAAATCGAAAGTTTGTTTTCTCACGTACCGTAATGACTTTTTCCCGCCAGCCAGCGATTAGCTTCCGTAAAACTTCCTTTAGAACACTTTCGGAGATAACGGATCACCTTTATGTACACACCGCCATTCTTTATGTCGAATATCGGACCCAAGATGTCACATTTTACTGCTGCTGTTCTTTGTGTATAAAATAAAAAAATGTGCAGTAATTTTATGTATAACAGATCTTCTTACTCGTACTTGACCGATATTTTTTTATTTAAAAGTCATTTACATAGACTTTGATCGTTCATGCTTTTCTTGATTTTGTGTTCTTCTTTACAAAGTAATACAGCGGAAAGTGGATAATGTTCCCAAGTTCTCTCTGCTTACACTAGCATGTGCATCCTGCATACAACATTAGCTTAAATATTTGTAGTCATAATTGAATCTCTGAATAAATTGAATAATGTCTAATTTTTTTAAACCTATCCCAATATGTGTAAACAAAAATATGACTTGGAGAATGTGATAAGAGATAACCTATCACTAAATTCTCTTCTTA
>DWMZ01005404.1:0-10967 GCA_018249855.1 Eueides tales michaeli | reverse complement strand
ATATATATATATATATATATATATATATATATATATATATATATATATATATATATATATATATATATATATATATATATATATATATATATATATATATATATATATATATATATATAGCATATATATATATATATTAGTTTTGTCACATTTTTGGCGTGAAATAATTGAGACATGTTTGTTTTTAGAATAATCATTTATGTATCAAAAGAAACGCCTTAAAACATGGATTCTTATCTTAATTACTATTATTCAAAATGAGCTCCGCGGTTTTGTACACAGGCCTTCAACTAGCGCGGCCGGTCTATTGCAGCACGCACGAGGTCCATGTCAATATCGGCAGCTGCTTTGATCAAGTATGCTTTGACTGACTCCACATTAGGATGGCGTGTTGAGCAGGCCTTTTTCTCTAAGTGTTGCCATATTTTGTAATCCAACGTATTTAAGTCTGGACTGGAGGAGAGCCAGTCTTCGTGGCGGATGAAGTCAATTTTGCGCGCCGCTAGCCAGCCTTGCGTGCTTTTCGCTCTATGAGCTGGTGCAGAATCTTGCTGGAACACCCAGGGTCTGTTATTGAACATTGTATGAGAAACTGGTTCCACAACGTTCGCGAGGACTGTATTTTGATACACAATCGTATTTGTTTTTACGCCTTTCTCACAAAAATGTACCTCAGTTAAGCCTAACCCAACCATGAGTGAGGATGGAAAATGACCTCGCTGGACACGTGGAATACCGTTGCTGGCCTCTTCACTGCTGTAGGCGTACACTTTGTCATTTTGCTTATTGCAACTCTCCTCCATGGTAAAAACTTTTTCGTCCGAAAAGAGAATTTGACGATGGTTTTTTCCTGCGTACCACTTCAACAAAACGCGGGATCTCGTCAGTCTCATGTCCATTAGACGCACATCTAAACGGTGTCCTGTTTTTGTGCGATAGGTTCGTAGCCCTAGGTCCTCATTTAACACCTTTTTGACCGTGGTTCTGCTTAATCCCATTTGAAAGGCTAACAGTTTCTGCTTGCGTATGTGATTTCTTTGGATTCGCGCCTTCACAGCTTTTATCACTGCTGGCGTCCTAAGAGAGCGAGGTCGACCACTTCTATCTTCCAAGCTTGAGTCCTCGTTATACAGTTTGATGGTACGATAAATGAATATTTTGGTTAAATTCAATTTTTTCAGTATATCAAAAATCTGAGTTGGCGCGTAAGCACATCTATGTAGCGCGATAACTGCAACACGGTCTTCTTTAAGCGTCCACTCCATATATAATAATACCCCAAATATTAAAAAATACACATTCTTATTTTCACAAAAGATTGTAAATTCTATAATTAAAAAGTTTCTATACTTATGACCTGACTAAGTATATATATATATATATATATATAGTTAGGTTGTGGGTTCGATTTCCACTTTAAGAAATAACATATTTAGTATTTTCATTTCTCCCACTCAACACGCAATGCTACAAATTCGACGGAAAGCGGAGAAGAGAAGTGTTTTAATGGGAACGAAGTGAACACTAAATTCCCAAGTTCCCTCTGCCTAACCTCCCTTGTGCGGGATACAGCGTGAAGCCAAAAAAAAAACATATTAAGGGATTGTGCAGGATACACCTGAAAACCAAAAAAAAAAATATAAATTAAACTTAAGCCACACAAAATATTGCAACTCGATGAGCAAATAAAATACATGAAAGATTCTTGTATCGTGAGCTTTGAATAAGTTAGAGCCAATATGAAAATTGTTTCACGTTCGTATCTAACCCCTGTACAGTATGATTATATGGAATTAAATAATATATAATATATTAATATATGGGGCCTGTCTTGGCGCAGTGGCGAAAGCGTGTGACTGTAATTGCAGCAGGTTGTGTGTTCGATGCCCACTCCAGGAAATGATAATATTTTTGAAGCAAATATGCTGCTCTGGTAACAAGGTAAAGCGCGGCGTTTAGTTCCGCCAATAAACATGCAATGCTTAAAATTCGGCGCAAAATGGGGAATGGGACGGAGTGTCATAACACTAGGTACCGAAGTGCCGGATATATGGTGAAGTTGAAAAAAAAATGGTTTTTCGTTTGGCTAAGCTCACGGCTCATTCGCCACGATTCGTTTATCAAAATGGTGAAAGTCAACATTTTCTTTAATCAATTAGCACTGCTGAATATTATTACACTGCAATATAAATTCACAGCCTCTCTTATTTTTTTTTTAATACTTTAACTTCACGCTTGGAAAATTCTTCGAGCGGGGATCGAATCCACAACCTGTCGTCTACAGGCACACACTTGTGCCTCTACGCCACGACAGGCCTCCTAACTAACAACCTAACAACCAAAAATATATCTTGAAAAATTGTCGTAATAGATTGCTTTAACGCTAGCTTCGATAATAAATGGAAAATTAGGGAACAAAATTAAATGAAACTCTGGGATCAGAGTCTCAGTTCTTGATTCCCTCTGCGTAACCTGCTTTATAAGAAATAACCTAGTCTATGTTTATCTAGTTTATCTTTGGTTGTCACTTTCGAGTACAACAAAATGTGCTTTCCCATATAAAATAGGAAAAAAAACATGAAAATATAATAATTTTGTTAAGAAAGGTGTCTATTAGGACAGCGTTTGTCTTTAACGCGGTAGTTCTGACGTCGATTCTCGTTCGAAGGAGATTTTTTTGTTACCCGCTCCGGTAGACAAACTGCAGTGTTAAGTAACGCATCTCTACGTGCAATATTTCGAAAAATGGTTGGTAAATAGGGAACACGATATATTAACCTTTGAGGTACGTAGTGGCGTTGGGGTATAAACGTTGAGTTCTGCTTTTTCGCAAACAATGCCTCAAATTCAGCAGAGAGTCGGGAACGGAAGTGTCTCAATGGGAACGGAGTGACTTAACATTAGGTCAAGTCCAAGATCCCAAGTTCTCTCTGCCTAATGTTTTTCGCTGGATACAGCGTGAAGGCGTATAGGTCCCATCCGCATAAAAATACTTCAAATATTCTCAATCTGATTTTATTTGTAAAACAAGTGAAGCAAGTCCATACATTCAGACAATGAAACTCTTTTTATCGTTATCAGTTAAATTCTATAGCATCTGATGAGTTCACACATCGCCGCATTTATACTGGAGGCTGGAGCCCGCTGTGTACCTTTGTCAATTTCCAATACTTTTTTTCAAATAGAAAACTACAAAAAATTAAATAAAAATATATTTTAATGTAAGCTATCAAGGCCTATAATTCAATAACATTAATAAATAACCATATATCTCCATTTTTTTTTTAAATTGAACTCTATCATAATTGGATAAAGTTTAAAATTAATTGGTAATTCCTTCTGGCACTGAGCAATATACAACATGTTCAAATTTTTTGTGCCATTTAATTCGAAAAGTTCAATTTTTATATAAAAAAAAAAACTAATAAAAAAACAATGTTTTGTGGCAAAATCGATTATATGCGGTGTTTTTGACTTTTTTGTCATTGTTGACATCGTATAGTATCGATATCGGGATCATACGCTCGAAAAAGTCTTAAGAGACTCTTAAAGTGTTATAAAAAATAGTAAGAAGTATATATAATAGGTAAAATAAGAGAATAGAGGTCTCTCGTGGCGTAGTGACTCAAGCGTCAGGCCGTAACCGATAAGTTCCGGGTTCGATCTCCAGTCGAGGAAATGAAATATTTAGTATTTTCAATTTAAATATTTAATGTTTCATTTCTTCGCTCTGGTAATAAGGCAAAAGCGCGGCGTTGAGTTCCGTCACTCAACACGCAATGCCTCAAATTCGGCGGAAAGTTGGGAACGTGAAGTGGAACGGAGTGTCTTAACACTAGGTTTCCGGGATCCTTCTGCCTACCCTGCTTTGTGCGGGGTACAGTGTGAAGTTAAAAAAAAGAAAAAATAAATAAGAGAAGCGGTCGTGGTGTAATGGAATAGCATCTGTAGACGTGACAGTTATAGGTTCAATTCAATTTTTGGGGAATTATTATTATTTTTTTTATTTTCAATGTTCTGATAAGCAAAGAGCGGCATTAAGTTGGCGCTATAGATAAAAATGTATATACCTATTTAGACAGAAAAAACATATTTTCTTTTTATTATAAAAGGGAAAAATGCCATGGTTAGATACATAGTACATAGTACCTGCTTATCGTAAATGAATGATTGACTGTAAACGTATTCAAAATTAATATAAGTATAACTTAGTGAAACAAATAAATTAAAATGTTCATGTGAGATAAACTGCGGGGTTGAGTTCTGCCGCAACATGTAGTGCTTATTAAGCAATGTCTTGAAAAGAATAAAACGCAGAGAATAATATTATCTCTGAGTTGTGGTAGCCTACTCTATTTTGTGAAAACAGCTTAAAGAACAACCAACCCGGCTGCCCAAATGAATCAAATTAAAAACGTTTACAAAACCGCAACAGTTTCATCAAATTCCATTAAAAACGATGGCATGCAATCATTTAAATTATAAATTATTAAACGTTCACATCGAAAACTTCTATAAAATCAAACAAAAGGTACAAGTATAGGGCAGTGATTGACAGACAGCGGCTAACATGAGGTGAGCGTAACTCGCAAAACAGATACGTAAGTATTATGAAGATAAGCCCAAAATATTGTACTGGTTCTGTAGAAAACTTTTTTGGCACAAGCATGTGGCTAAATGAAATGTGGACATAGGAGAAAATTATATATTATATATTTTCAAATTTAAATATTTTATTTATTCTTTTTTTTTTGACTCAACACGTAATGTCTTAAATTTGGCGGAAAGTGGGGGAACGGAACGGAGAGCCTTAACATTAGGTTCCCAAGCTCCCACTGCCAGCCAACGTGAAGCTGAGAAGAGAGGACAATTTACACAGTATCTTCTGTATATGATAAGATAAGCAAAAGGAAAGTTAAAATCGATGCTATGCTTTTTTTGTTGCCAGAGAGAAAAAAAATAAAATAATTCATTCCCCCGATTGGGCATTGAACCCGTCACCGTCCTCCTCTCTCCATCCTCCATCTCCTTCCAAGATATCATGTAGAAAAATTAATTCAAGCGGCTCATTTTAAATGCGACAGTTGTAATTTTGTTGACTGAACCATTTATTCATAATAGTATCTTTGATTTTCGCGATTGTTACACATTTTAAATGAAGCACTTTTAAACGGATTAACACTTTACAGTAATCCGTGGTCACGGGTAGACTACCTGTGACCACGGACTACTGTAAAGTGTTCGAAACCTCGGGTTTCCAAAAATGTGTAACAATTTATATACGCGATTAATCCGTTTAAAAGTGTTTCATTTAAAACATTTATTCATACCTTTAGACAAAGTGCGGGGTTAAGTTCCACCTTTCAACACAAACTTTGACTACCATCCTACATCCAGAATACAGCAGCTTTTTTAAAGCGAAAAAATAACATTTTTATAAAAATAATTCTTATTTAATGAAGGATCTCTAAAAGCTTCTCTATAGGATCTTGTAATACATTGTAACCTCACAGCTGGGTGTCCGATATATATACGAATCTAATTCCTGAGATCCGTGGCATTAACTTTTTTTCTAATCAGTTATAGGTGTGGATTTGTTTAATTCGAGCGTCAATTTTTTTCTATTCTTTTCTTTGAAAGAAACAAAGAATTTATGGTATTTTATTTAAGTTTTTATTTAATTTAAAAGAATATAATATAATTCAAAATGTGTTCCACACATGGCAGGGTAGGCGCATGGAACTTGGGTACCTAATGATAAGACACTCCGTTGCGTTCGATATTTTACGCTGAAAACGTGGCATTGTGCGTTAACTGGCGAAACTAAACGCCGTGCTTTGCCTTCTTACGTAGCAAAGAAATGAAAATATAAAATAATTAATTTTACTTGACCACATTACCACACACGCTTGTGCCCCTGGACAATGTGATATTTTTTTTTAGCTTCACGCGGTATCCTGGACTAGGCAGGGTAGCCAGAGGGAACCCGGAAACCTACATTGCGTGTTGAGTGGAGGAACTCAACGCCGCGCTTTACCTTATTACCAGAGCGAAGAAATAAAACATTAAATATTTAAATTGAAAATATTAAATATTTAAGTGGGGATGGAACCCAGAACCTATCGGTTACAGTCACACGCTTGTGCCGCTGCATATATTATCATTTTATAATTCTACATATAAATGCAGTTTTTCTCCGATCTTAGGAAGGCAAAGGCAATCTAGTGATAAAACAGTCCATTGAGACGCATCATGTGTCTACTAGAGCAAGAAATTAAAAAAATATATATAATAATGTAGCTTTTTTAGAAAAAAGTACACGACTTAAAATATCGAGTTTTAAGCTTGCTAACCGCCAAACCCCTTTGTCCACTGAGCCATATGTTCTTTATTAAATAAGAGCTTTCTATGATGGTGAATCTAACCATATGCCATCTAACCATATACCATGGTATTTTCAGTCAGAAGCTTTGTCTTTTATTTATTATTTATTGTATCCTGCATATAGACTAAATCTAGAATAAAGATAATTCACTCTCCACTTTTCGCTAAATTCTAGACACATTGCGTGTTAAGTTGCGGAATTCAACGCCACACTTAGCATCGACACCAGAGCTAAGATATGACAATATTTAATATTTCATTTCCTCGAGCGTGTACAGAATCCGCAACCTATGGTGAATACAATATAACGCTTTATACTTCTCTCATATATTCTATAGCTTTAAAAAAAGCTTTCTATAGTAGACAATTTTAAAGATAGCTAATATAAAGAAATGGACAAGTCATGGATATCAAAATTCAACTTCTGTAGCGACCTACGTACGCCTAAAAAAAGGTTTAGTAAAATATTGTTTGGTGAAACTTTTTATAGATTACGATAATTTGCAGTATCGTGTACGAATTCTAACGATCTTAGACTATAGTTTATATACAAAAGGCCAGTCGTAGAATTGGGGCAATATCGTACGACTGTGAATGAGACTGTAAGAGCAAATAATACTAATTATCGTGCTCTGGTACCAAGACAAAGGACGGCGTTGAGTTACGTCGCGCGTCTTTATAATTGCTGGGGGTATTCATAATTCATTTTACTTATGCTATATTAAAAAAAAACAAGACACAGGTAGCATTTTTTTTAAGAAACCAAGGTAGTACGTGAGGCAATTAAAAAATTGTTCGTGGTAGTTTGCCACCTCAGTCTTCCACCAAGAGTGACCACTGAACTTTCTACTAAATTTACTTAATTTTCGCTCCCACATGCCACAAAATATGCTGAGGGAACTTAGGAATCGAGGTTCCCCAATTTCCACGGAATTTGCGGCATTACGTGTTAAGTGGGGGGACTCAACGTCGTGCTTTGTCTTTTTATCAGATTGACGATTTTTTTTTCAGCTGCACACTATATCCCACATAACACAGATGACTAGGGACTGTGGGACAATGGGACTATGGGACTTAGAGAATAACCCAGTGTTAAGACACTCTGTTCCGTTCCCAACATTCACCGAATTGGAGGCAATACGTGTTGAGTGGTGGAACTCAACACCGTTACTTAGTTACCGGGGTGCAGAAATTGAAATATAAAATATTTAATTTAAAAATAATAAATATACTATTTCTTTAAATGGAAATCGAATGCCCGACCTCTACGCTTCCAATACGACAGACCACAACAAGACTGCCTATAAAACGAATAAACATTTCCATCGCATGCTATAAAGAAACGTACAGCGTCTCCGCAATTTTTGTTATTAAAATCTTCAATAATACCTAATGGATGTCTCTGGATCGAGTCGAAAGTGCTCGTATTGAGTACACCCTTCACAATTCATTTTTTTTTAATATCGTTCTTTGTATTCATCTCTTTGTCTCATCTAAGTATTTGATGTCCTCCCCATTCTGTGTAGTGTGATAATTATGTAATTTTTTAGGGGATGAAATTGATATTTCAACTTTGCGTAATGGCTCTGCGAGCTGAATGCTTCGTGTTTATTGCTTAAAAGATCATAATCTGTCGTCTAATATTTAATTATAGTGCCAGATTATGTTGTGTGTAAGTAGGGAATGTAAAATTAAGGTTCCCAAGTTCCCTCTGCTAGCCAGCTATGTATGGGATACAGCGTGAGCTGTCGTAAAGGAATTGTGAAACAGCTTCGTGCTTTTTTCTCTTTAAAGGAAAGTACACCTATACATCTGGTGTAAACACGCCATTTCGCAACTACCGCATGATTTTCCTGATCATATTGAGTTTTGAATGACTGGATTTTCTCTTCCAGAGTAAATAAATGAAAATTATTTTAATATAATCACTTTCCCACGAGTAAAAACCGAATCTTAAGTCGTCGGGTGTGATCAGACCGTTCCACTCTACCGCAATGGCTTTTGGATATACCTACACTGGACAATGCAAATACTTACTGAATTTTATCACATATGCAAGAAATAATGATATTTTTAATGTGATCTTATTAGAATTTTTTTTTTAGCTTCACGCTGTATCCCGCGCGAGGCAGGGTATGCAGAGGGAACCCGGGAACCTAGTGTTAAGACACTCCGTTCCACTTCCGTTCCCCCCACTTTCTTCACTTTTATTAGAAAATATAGTTTGCATTCCAATTTTTGATAAAACTATTAAACGCTCAAAACTTAACGTAGGATTATAGGACATTCTACACTCATCTAACCTAATGTGCAATTTTATATCACCAAAATCAGTAGTTTTATATGTCAGTCAGTGAAATAAGGCAGCGTTTAATATTTTCATATTTTCTTACTCTAGTGATGCAAAACGTGGCGTTAAGTCCACCACTGAACACGCCATGTCTCTATAATTAGGCGGATAATTAAGAACAGAAATGTCTGTGCCTGTGTCTGTGTGTGTGTGAGAACGGAGTGTTTTAACACTAGGCTACCTATGCCCTCTACCCATATTACTAAAAGCGGGCTACAGCGTGAAGCTAAAAAAATACAATGCCAAGCCAATACAACCATAATACCCTCATAACTGATCATCTATAAAAAACCTATAAACAATTTATAGGAGCCACAACCCCATATTAGAAACTAAACGTCTCCTTTATTGGAAACGCAACTCATACAGAGTGTCATAAACAAATTATTCAACAGCCCCAATTCTCTATAAAAGTTTGCTCCAAAAGCCGAAAAAAAAAATTCACCACCGTAATAAAGAAAAGGTATAAACCAAGCAAAAAATGGCTCACACACATGAATTCATTGATATGACATTGGGGTTGGCGAAATGGCCGTTACGGCTAGGAGATTGTCCTCCAAGCATATATTCTGGTTATAGTTTTACGAGATCGCTCCTGCCCTTTATTGGATCTTATCAGTCGTTATGATTTTATTTTGCCCACTTCTGGGGGTAATGAGTTCGACCCCTGTCAGAGGCAGTTATTGAGATAGATGTTTGCCTTTTTACGGTAAACGGTAGCCCAAATTATGGAAAAAGACTGTTTTGAATATATAGTTTTGTTGTGATACAGTTTTATGATGTGTGTATGAGTTTTGGCGTTGGGTTCCGCGTAGTGGATCATTCTCACCATTGACGAAAGTAGCTGGCTAGTCTATCGTAATAAAGACAAACATAAGTTAAAAGAGAAATATGTCTGATAAGAAGAAGTTATTTTGTAATTTCTGATAAGACGAGAAAAAGACCGTAAATTTTTACTAATATTCTTTGTGTTTTCTTAAACTATTTTTAATGATATACTTTCAGGTACTTAGTACTTGATATTTTAATCAAAGGATTACGTGCTAAGTAGCCGAATTCATTGCTATCGCATCGGATCGCACTATATATTTTAAGGATTTTAAGATCGGAAATAAAGTCGAATATAATTGTTGACAATGTGCTTACGCACCACGACAACCTCAATCACAAAAAAATATATGTATATAAATATATATATTATTTGCGCCCGAATTTAAGACAGTGCGTGTTGGGTGGAACTAAATGGTAAAACGTTACCTTGTTACCAAAGAAAAACATGAAAATATTAAATTTTCCATTTCCTCCAGTGGATATCAAACACCCAACCAGTCACGCTGTTAGTTGCTGTTTTGTAATTACTGACCACAATTAGATATATATAAATATTTATAATTCGTTAAACGTAAAGCAAAAGGAATTTCGCAAAGCAAATCACAAAAGCGTATGTTTGTTATAAGCACGGCACAGTATAGGCGGGGGGCAACACCGACCGATACGTTTTGTCGCTTCGCAAACCACGGACACGGAGCTCTTTACTGTAGTACTAACAATAGTATAGACATTATTGGATAAATTATTAAAAAAAATATTTTTAGGCATAGATTTTAGAAGGAGTGGAACGGAGTGTCTTAACACTAGGTGCCAAAGTTCCCTCTGGCTACCCTGCTATGTGCGGGATACAGCGTGAAGCTGAAAAAAAAGACAAATAAAAGGTATATTGAGATCCCTTTCCTGGAATACAAAAATAAGCTTTCTTATGAAATGATAGCTGGGTTGGCAATGGGACCTAAGAACTTAGAGTTAAGACACTCCGTTCCCAATTAGGACACTTCCGTTCCTCACTTTCCGTCAAATTCTAGAGGCATGGCGTGTTGAGCGGCGAAAGTCAACGCTAAACTTTACATCATATGACATGCTTAGCTTCTCCCCATGCGCCACAAAAAGCTTTCTATAGTTGCTGATCAAAAAGTTTTCTTGAAATTATACAAAATATATTGTATTATAAGATACACCTTTTATTCTTGATATATTCAAAATTTAATAATTTTATTATCTTTATTTAATACCGCTCAATTATTCATACAAAGAAATAAAGGAAAATTCCAAAAAATTTCTATACAAATTTAAAATTGACCACTTCTATACATTTCTAGGGCGGCCTACCGTCCGTGCGGCCGCCCGAAATTTAGATGTCACGACTGCAACGCTTTCCTACCTAATGCCCGCCGTACGC
>DWMZ01005403.1:0-10968 GCA_018249855.1 Eueides tales michaeli | reverse complement strand
ATATATATATATATATATATATATATATATATATATATATATATATATATATATATATATATATATATATATATATATATATATATATATATATATATATATATATATATATATATATATATTATAAGGGTGATGAGTTTGTTTGTTTGAACGCTTTAATCTCTAGAACTTTTTAATTGAAACCACTGGTTTCAATTACAAAATATATATTTTTCTGTTGTGTAATTACGGTAAGTTTAACACACACTGTGTCATGTGTCATGACACAACTGATATTGAACACTGCGTGACAGAATCCCGCACATGTCAGGGTAGCCAGAGGTGACTTGGGAAGACTTGGGTGTTAAGACACTTCCGTACCTCGCTTTCACCGTAACTCAACACCGCACTTTGCCCTGTTACCGGAGCGGAGAAATTAAAATATTAAATATTGTGTTTGATTATAAAAAAATGTTGTGTGTTGTCAGTCATATTTATAACTACCCACTTTGATCTTGTTATTATTTAATATATAATTTTTTATAGGAAACATCTTTTTTTTGGGAAATGAGAATTGAATATTAAAATTGAATTAAATATTTATTTAGTTTTATATATATTTTTATTAAAAACTTGCATTTCTGTCACGATTTCGTTTCTGTTACTGATATTTTATGTATGTATCATACATATAAACCTTCCTCTTGAATTGCTCTGTCTATTAGTCGAAAACGCATTAAAATCGGTGATACAGTTTAAGAGATATATGCGTTCATACAAACAAACATAAAAAAAAACACCATGTATAATAATGATACTATTAATTTATATATTATGTTTCTTTTTCTTATAATATATATATATATATATATATATATATATATATATATATATATATATATATATATATATATATATATATATATATATATATATATTATTTATATAAAAAAAATATATATTTTTTTTTTTTTTTTTTTTATAATATATATATATATATATATATATATATATATATATATATATATATATATATATATATATATATATATATATATATATATATATATATTAGTTACATTAAAAAAATATGTAGTTTTTTCTTTTTTTTTTTGGAAAAAACACCAAAGGTTATGGAAATTTTAGTTTTTTTTTTCACTTTCTCAATAAAAAAGACATTTTTCGATATTTCGTATATGAAATGTATGTATTGATTAAACTTCTATCTTCCTTTTATTGTTTTTAGTTGTTTATTGACTCTGTGGTGACTTTTTATTCTATGGAACAGTGTTGCCAGTATAGGAAAATGTTTTTAACTTTTTTTTTTTGTATCGTAGATAATTTTAATTCAATTCTTAATGTTAAAAAAACAATATAATTTAATATCAAAAATCTCTATTTTTTTTTAAATATATTAATGAATTGTACTATTTTTTCTCCGAAGTGATGTAACATTTTAAAATAGTAAAAATATTTTAGTGTTTTCCCACAAATTGTGTCTCAATGTTCTTATTTCTATATATATATTATAAAGCATTTTAAACAATTTTAAATTTAAATATATGCTTTTTATACTGGCAACATTTTTTTAATACATTTTAAGTTGTCTTTTGGAGTTGTTTAGTAACTTACTATTTATACAATGTTGGATTAAGTGATTGAAAAAAATATATAAAAAAATTAGCAAAATGTCTGTTTGTTTTCTTTCTTCCTATCAGAATTTTCTTTCCAGTCTCACACGGATTTTAAAGCCGCATTTTTATTTCAGATGAGTGGGTATTAAAAATAACGATAAGTATAGGTTATATTTAAAACGAATGTTTTTTTTTACTTTTAAAGTAGCAAAGACAAAGAACAAAGTTTTTTTTATTACTTTTTAAGCACTATAGACAAGGAAAAAAGTATTTTGTTAACTTTTAAAGCACCAAAGACAAAGAAAAAAGTATTTTTTTACTTTTTTAGCGCCATAGACAAAGAAAAAAAGTATTTTTTTCTAACTTTTAAAGTATCAAAGACAAAGATAAAAGTATTTTTTTACTTTTTAAATATGGTATGTAAGGTTTACAAAAAAAAAACAAATAAAACAAATTTCATTTGATGGCATTTATTTCAAGACTACGATAAAAATTACAATTTGTACTACAATTAAATGATGTATAATTACTGTTATAATAATTGTGTGAATAGCGAAGGAAGCTGGTTCAAATTCAAAATACATATATTTTTTTAAATATATATTTTATTATTTTTTTTAACTTCACGCTGTATACAGCACATAGCAAGGTAGGCAAAGGGAACTTGGGAACCTAATGTAAAGATTTTTTTTGAGCCGTTAAGTGGCAGAACTCAAGGAAGAAATGAAAATATTAAATAATTTCTTTAAGTGAAGATCGAACCCACAACCTGTCGTAACCCTATGCCTCGACAAGTTCAATGTGACATAAGTGTCATGAGTGTCACATGTGTCATGTGTCCAACATGGCATATAGTTATTTTAATGTAGATAATAGTTAATATATATAAATAATGAAAGCTTCTAAATATTTTTTTGTAAGTTGATTATTATATGTGCGATATAACTATTAGGATTATTAATATGAAAATAACATACAACACCTCAATATATTAGAAATGAAGTGAAAAATCAACGTTTTTTCTCAATAAAATAAAAATTCAAATGAAAGAAATATTCGAAAAACAAAAATTAAACCAAACAAAAAAATGTCATTATTTAAAATAAAATAAAAGAAAATCCGAAAATCCATTTATTTTTGCATATTTTTTTCAACAATTTTCATTTCCAACTAAATTCAACTATAAGGTAACTAATTTCAACAATTCTACTGGAATAGAACGGTAATAGTCAAGTTTAGTCAAAACTAGTTGACTAATTTAGTGACGTAGTTGCTCGGGAATAGTCCTGTCATACCGCGGAGTTCACCTGCAAAAAAAATTATTAAAAAAAATACTTTTTCACGCTGTAACCCGCTTATAAAAGGGTACGCAAAAGGAACCTGGGAACCTAATGTTAAAATATCCTTTATTATACTTTACCTGAATACAAGATATTAGAAGGACATGAAAAGAATTTAAATATAATAAATTACCCTAAGCGGGTGTCGAACCAACCAACGCATTAACATTGAATTCATATAAATAAGTATATGTTCAGTATATTAAGGTAGTGGTAGAGTAGGCAGAGGGAACTTGGGAACCTAGGGTTAAGACACTTCGTTACGTTCCCCACTTTTCACCGAATTTGATGGACTGCGTGCTGAGCGGCGGAACTCAACGCCGCGAATAAGCATAAATAATTATTTATTATGTTCGTGAAGAATATTAACACTGATTAACACTATCCTTTTTTTAGCTTCCCGCAATGGCAGGGTGGTCAGAGGGAAATTGGGAACGTAGTGTTAAGACACTCCGTTCCACTTCCGTTCCCCACTTTCCGCGGAGTTTGAGGCATTGCGTGTTAAGGTGGCGGAACTCAACGCCGCGCTTTGCCTTATTACCAGAGCGAAGAAATGAAAACATTAAATATTTAAATCGAAAATATTAAATATTTAATTTCCTCTCGTGTGTATGAACCCACAACCTGTCGGTTACAGTCACACGCTTGTGCCGCTGCGTCACGACAGGCCTCTATATATATCATATTATATAGAGACGTAAACGGAAAAAAAAAGTAAGACAAAAAATTGAAAATATCTAAAAAAAAATGCCATAGAAAGACAATCCTGCGGAATCTAATAGGCATATATAATGCTACCATTACTCCATTCTACTAGACAGATTGCAGCGTTAAGATCCGCTTATTAAGAGACATCTCTAAAATTGGATAAAACATAACATAATAATGCACAAGAAAAATTGCCCTCACAAAAAAAAACAAAAAAAGAACACAAAAAATCTAAAAAAAAAATATCTTTTTTTGTGTTTTGTTCTAGAAAATCCTAAAAAACAAACACAAAAAATCTAAAAAAAAATATTTTTTTTTGTGTTTTTTTCTAAAGAAATCCCACATACCCTGCCACCACGCTGGATCCTGCGACCTGTCCGTGACCGCTATAATGTCGTCCTTCTCGAAACTGAGCTCATCCGCATTTTGCGCTGTATACGGATATAAGGCTATGACCTGAAAAAAAAACCGGTCAAGTGCGAGTCGGTCTCGCTCACAGTGAATTCCGCAACTTAAAGATTGTCCGTCAAGTTGGACAAAGTTAAATTTGCGGCTGTATGCATACATTTTGTATAAAAATAATGACTAATATAACATTGTAATTATTTATTTCTATGATATCTATATAATAAATATTTTTTTCAGCCACACGCTAATAGCCTCATAAAAGATTTTTTGCAGCTTCTCGCCGTGTCCCGAATGGTATAGAGAGAAAATCCACAGTTCTTATTTGAAGACACGTATATACCCATTTGCGGAAGTCAACGCCGCGCAATATTTCCTTACCGGAGCCAACAAATTCAAAATATTAAATATTTCATTTCCTCGAGTGTGGTATCGAACTTACAGCCTGTCGTTCACAGTCACACGCTTGTTCCCACTGCACCACGATAGACTTACCTTATCAATAACAGTTTCGGTGGGCACGGTGTCCATTTTGGACATGACCGGTGTTGTCCTACCGGAAGTCCTTCCTGACGATTGTAACACCTAAAAAATGGTTAAAAACAGCAATATTTATTGTTACTTTATTTTAATTATATGAAAAATAGAATAAGTTAACTAAAAATGCAAACAAAATGTGATAAAAAACCTCCGTTAAAACACCAAAAATATATTAAAAAGATTAAGAACTTTTTTTGGCTTTGTTAACTTTACTTTAATTGAAAAAGGTAACTAACAAAAAAAATCCAAAGAAAAGGCAGAAATTTTCATAATAACCTAAATATATTTTTAAAAAATAATTTTAGATTTATTTTAGGTTAATCTGATTCAGAACAAAAAGTCATAATTAAGAAGGTTAAGTAGGATACTAAAAATACAGAGTATATATTCTCATTTTATTAATAAATCAAAGGAGACACCTAAGAGATGTTTTTCAAAATTATAAAATACTAGCTGTTACCCGCGACTTCGTCCGCGTTCACTATTTTGGTCATAGTGACTTACTCATAAAAGATATCTACTGTTGCGGACTTTTATTTAGAACTATTTAAGATAAATAATCCTACAGTAGTTATCTTTGTGTAACTCCAACGATAAAAAAAAAAAATTAAATCGGTTTTCGGCATCTTCAAGTAATCTGAGGAACATACGTATTAAGAACCTCCTCCTTTTTTGCAGTCGATTAATAAAATGAGATGATAGTCAGATACAGATCTCCCAATTGCGTTATTATATGAAAAAACCGCATCTGTGCCTTTCAAATTTGAGGTTTGTCCTCGATTTCTCCAGGATTCCATCATCGGATCCTGATCTCCTTACCATGGGACCAATTGTGAAATATATCCTCTTGAGCAAAAAAAGAATTTTGAAAATTGGTCCACTCATCTTCGAGTAATCGGGGAACATACCTAAAGAACCTCCTTTTTTAATTCGGTTAAAAATCCCTATAAATTTTAACTTATGTTATTCTGATGTCAAAGCTATATTACTGCAAAGTTTCATGAAAATCCGTTAAGTAGTTTTTGCGTGAAAGAGTAACTAACATACACACATCCGTACAAACTTTCGCATTTATAATATTAATAAGATTTGTTATACAAAATATATGTCGAAAAAATAAAAAAAAAACACGAAAAAGTCCAAAAAAAAATACAAAAAAAAACGGAAAAATATCAAAAAATATACAAAAAAAAACCACTTCACCTTAACATAGCTGGCTGGGAACCATCCACTTTGTCTGTTCCTCCCCTTAGCCTGCAACTCTCCCTCCCACCAGCCACTCTCCGCTTTTTTCCTCACGATCAACAACTGCCCTTTCATTAGTGATAATTGTTCTGAACTAATGAAAAAAAAATGTGCGTAAAATAAATAATAAATCAGTGACTGATCTCTGTCTGTACATAGAAGATATATTAAATAACATCTTATAGGAGACGTTTATTTATATAATAAGTTGCTAAAATAAAAATTTTTTATAATGTTTGTCTGTGCGTTTGTACGCGCTCGTCTAAGAAACAGCTGACCGCATTCAAAATGCAGTTTTCATTGTCATATTCTGGCAACCCTCCAAAAACATTTAGAGTATTTACTCTGTGTAAAATAAAAAAAGTTACGCCAATTACTCGCCATTTTAGTTTTCAATGTTAATATATATTGTCTTAAAAGTGATAATGTTATTAGAACAAGAGAGTAATTGAGGTTAGTATATAAAATAGGGTAATTTTACTTAAAAAATTATATATAGCATGTGCATAATAAATAATACTGTAGTTAACTTATTGAAATTATAAGATGAACAAAATATAATTTCCTCAATGAAATATTTAATGTTTCATTTCTTCGCTCTGGGTAATAAGGCAAAGCGCGGCGTTGAGTTCCGCCACTCAACACGCAATGCCTCAAATTCCTCTTACCCTGCTATGTGCGGGATACAGCGTGAAGCTACAAAAAAAATCCTCAATATTTTTGTTTTAGAGCTTCACGTATCCAGACAGGTTACCAGAGGGTACTTGAGAACTTAGTGTTGAGACACTCCGTTGTGTTTCTCTATTTTCCACCGTATTTGAAGCATCGCGTGTTGAATGGCGGAACTCAACGCTGTTCTATACATTGTTACCAGAGCGATAAAACCCACACACCTTTGTCACATTTACAATGCACCACGACAAACCTCTAGAAATTATTAAATTCATAAGAAAAAATAAAATAAAAAAGAATAATAATTAACAACCTACCCTCTTAACTTACTAGCAAAAACACAAAAAAAAAACGATCTTTAAAAAAAAATATTTTTATTTTCTTTGGTATGAAAAAAAAAATATTTTTTTTAAAGATCGTTTTTTTTTTAACTTACCTAGTGGCCGTATAATTGGCCAACGCTTGGGCGACCTCGTGTTTGCGGCGAGAGGTCGCGGAGTCCCGTCCCGAGTCGCGCCTCGCGGAGGAGGCGGGGCGAGGCGCGGAGTCCGTGATGGCGGCCACTTCCGACGAGATGGGCGTCGAAGATTTTTGCTCCTGATTTGTGGGTAGTCGGAAATGTTAAATACTAAATTTAAAAAGTTTATACGTTTTTAAATTTAGTATTTTTCTTTTTTAAATGTGAAATAACACTTTCAATGGCAAGGTAGACAGGGGGAAGTTGGGAACCTATTGTTGAGATACTTTCGTTTTCTATTTACCGTCGAATTTAATGGTATTGCATGTTGAGTAGCGGAACTTAACACCGCGGTCTGCCTTGTTACCAGAACGAAGAAATCGAAGAAAAAAAAAACATTTGAAAATATTAAACATTTCACTTCTTTGAGTGGCGGAACTCAACGCCGCTCTTTACCAGAGCAACGACATCTAAATATTAAATATACAATTTCCTCGAGTGACTTCTACACGCTTGTGCCGCAGCAACAGGTCATTTTAATATTTTTTTTTCTATTATTATATATGTATGATTTTTAAATAATTAAGATTAAAAAAAACAAGTAGTTTATTAAGATAAAGTAGTTTATTTTTTATTAAATAATTAAAACAAAAAAAAACACAAAAAATAGTACATACAAAAAAATAGAAATAATTGCTCAGCAATTATCAATAAAATTAACAAAAAAATCTCTCACCTGCACCAATTCAACTTGAGGCGGCGGTTCCTCGACTTGTTGCGGTATAGCTACAGGTTCGATTTCCGGCTGAGGCTCAGGCTCTCTGGCCTCGGGTATGCTTGACATCATTTCGCCCCCAGTCGTCGCATCCTTTGTGACGTAGTTCGATGGGAATATACCGGTGCTTGGGTAGAAAGGAGTATTTTTTGTTTTTTTTTGGTTTTGTCATTTTTTTTTTGGTTTTTTTAAGTTATTAAGGTCTTTTTCATGTATGCACCAAAAAAAAAAAATACGAAAAATATCACAGATAATGTTGGATTGGTTGCAGTCATTTTGGATATTTACTAAGAAAATAATATAAAACAATAAAAATAACAATATAACATATTTTTTTTAATTTTTAAACAAAAAAATTAACGATATGTTATAATAATTTGAGTAATATAAGTTTTTTTTAATTTTATCTATAATTATTGTGTAAAATAACCAAAAAAAAATGCTTTTTTAGGTCTTCCGTTGAATACCTAAAAGATGGAAGTAAATGAAATTCTCAATTTTTTATGGATATTTATTGAAAATGATCAAAAAACTATGCTGATTAAGTCAAGTATTCGAACAAAGCAATTTTTTTTTAGTTTTTTTGGATATTTGTGTGATTTTTTACAAAAAAACAAACATTAAAAAAAAAGAAAAATACAAACATTCAAAAAATTTTCGAAAATTTCGAATATTTGTATTTGAAATGTTGACAACATTTAAAAAATACGTTGTCAAACGTTACCGTGTTCCATTTTTAAAATGATAGCAATCTTATTTACAAATCACAAACTTATTTCTACTCAAAAAAAAAAAAAAATGGAGAAAAGACCTGCAAAATACCACATTTCTTACCGTATCCCAATCCTGCCCGTCCACCAATCACCATCACGCCTCATCACCTCGATCCTCTCCCCGGCATCGAACACCAAGTCTCCGGGCTCCGAGGAATTGTACGGATACGCTGCTATGTAGAAGTCTCCGCCTTCTTTTTTTTTTTTGGAAAAAATATAATATTATGAGTTATTTTTGTGTGCCTGTTGTGGTGTGGCACAAGAGTGTGTATACAACAGGTCGTGGGTTCAATATACACTCGAGGAAATGAAATATTTTATTTTATTGGAAACGGAGTGTACATAAGGTTCCCAAGTCCCAGAAAGAACATATATATTGCACAAGGAATATGTATTGTGGCGAAAAATAATTGAAAAATATATAATTTTTAAATATTTTTTTGAGCAAACTTCAAAAAACTTAAAAGAAAAAACTTTTTTTTAAGTATGAAAATATTTTTTTTTTTGGATTATCTTTTTTTTTTATTTTTTTTTTAATATATGTACACATTTAATAATTATATCTTACCAACAGCAGGCATAGCGCCACCTAAATCGTTCGTTATTTCCGCTTCCGGTACTTCAGCGATCCCTATACAAACAAAAAAATATATATATTTTTTATATTTTTTTTTTATAAAAAAAAACAGAGTTCAAATTTCAAGCTGTACAATGGGGGTTGGATGGAGGTTCCTTTACTACTCAAGCAATATGATAATAGATATATAATAAAAAATAAATATTTTCATTTTTTTTATAGCAGTATAAGCAGTGGGAACCTTGTGTTGAGACAATTTGTTTCCCAAGCAAAACTCAATTTTTATACATATTAATTGAGTGACGTAACTCAACGCCGCGCTTTGTCTCAATGCTAGAAGAAGGAAATGAAAATATAAATAATTAATACGCCTCGAATCAAACATGCCACCGTTACTTCTACAGTCACATATCTTGGTACTGAATTCTACTCACTCAGTTTCACGCTGTTACCCATATATGGCAGGGTAGACAGAGAAAACTTGGCATCCTAGTGTTAAAACACTCCGTTCCATTCCTGATTTTCCGTCGAATTTAACGCACTACGTGTTAAATGGCGGAACTCAACGAGCGGAGAACACTTAAAGGAACACGTGTAAAACACGTGTACACGCGACAGGTTGTAAGTGTTGCGTTTAAATGCACAAACATGTGCATGTGTAAACGCGACACTTACAACCTGTCGTGTTTATAGGCACATGTTTATGCATTTGCGTCACGACAGGTCTAATAAAATCTATGAAATTATATATTAATATTCATTTTTTAGTTAAAAACAAAGGACTTTTTAGAGATCAAGCCATAAAAAGGTGTTTGGAGGAATTCCTTTACACAAGCAATAGAGAAAGGGGAGCAAATACAAATACTGATCGTTTATTTTCATATATATTTTAGAGAATAAATAAAAAATATATATTAAATAACACATTATTGTTCAAACAATGCAAAAAAATATTAAAAAATCGAAAAAAAAACAAAAAACGCTAACATGTATATATGTAACTACTAGCAAAGTGACGTCACAAGGCGGTATATTTTGTTTTTTTTTACCAATTGAATTTGAACTGATTTTTTTAACCGTCCACGCGATAAGAAGGGTATTTATTATAAATTTGACCTATCTGTGTATGTGTGAGTGTCTTTGTGTGTGTCTGCGTGTGTGTCTGTATGTGTGTTTGTAGGTGTGTCTGTATGTGTGTTTGTAGGTGTCTGTATGCGTGTTTGTAGGCGTGTCTGTATGTGTGTTTGTAGGTGTCTGTATGCGTGTTTGTAGGCGTGTCTGTATGTGTGTTTGTAGGTGTCTGTATGCGTGTTTGTAGGTGTGTCTGTATGTGTGTTTGTAGGTGTCTGTATACGTGTTTGTAGGTGTGTCTGTATGTGTCACTGTAGTCCTTGAATGAATGAACCGATTTCGATGCGGTTGTTGTAATCGTAAGCCTTATTGATTGCGGTGGTTCTTAGCTGTGTTTATGTACATCTGATTAGCAATTCACGAGCTACAAACACAATATCAAGATGAAGTATGGCTTTATTTGGTTGATTTTTTTTTCTCTTTTTATTAAAAAAAAAACGATCTATTTTTATTACAAGTTAAACTTAATAATTTTCACAAATAATTTCAAATCCACTTTTAATTTTTTTTTTCATGTTCCAAACCGGCTACGTTCAAACTTTTATAAGTTTTCCAAAACAGTTACTTTATTTATTTTTATACGTTTTTTTAATCTAAGCATTTTCCTTTCTTAAGTGTGGATTAACTTTTTGAAAATAAAAACAGTAATTTAGTAAAAAGATGATGATGATGATTTATGTAAAAAGATGTGATATCTAAAAACAATGAAATATACTTACTATATATATATAT
>DWMZ01005402.1:0-10968 GCA_018249855.1 Eueides tales michaeli | reverse complement strand
TGCAGTATTATATTTGGCAACCTTCCTTCAACATTTAGTGTTTGTTTTATTTAAATCGGTTAATAATGAAAGTAGTAACATCAAGTTAAAATATTTAGCTCGACAAAATTGCTACAAAAATTATAAACAAATATGTGAAATTTAAATTTTCAATATACAGATATAGTCTTGAAATTGATAATGTCAATAAAAAGAGAAAGTAATAGTAATTAATACGTACAATAGTGAAATTCATGTGGGAGAAGTCGCGGCGAGTATAAACAAATTCATTTAAAAATTGTACGGTTAATATTGATCGGTTTTACGTTTTTTCTATTAACTTAGGACAAGGCTAGTTAGTGTTAAGACATTCCGATTTAATTAAATGAAAATAAAATAAATTAACTATAAATGTCACGTAATGAGATTATGAGAAAAACATTGTAGTGTTTGCAGAATGTAAAGTTTGATGTTCAAAATTGCGGCGTCGAATTCGGCCACTCAACACGCAATGCCTCAAAATTCGGCGAAAAGTGGGGAACGTAAGTGGAGTATCTTAACACTAGGTTCCCAAGTTCCCTCTGCCTACCCTGCCATGTGCGGGGTACAGCGTGAAGCTCAGTATGAGGATGAGTATCAGTCCCCCAAGTAGAATCCACTACAACCAGACTCTATCCTACTGAGCCACGCCATCCTCGTGTTTAGGTTAACAAAAACAAAATTCCTCTCTCGAGAGCTAACAAAGTAATTAACCTATCTAACCCACGCGTTTCGCACCTCTTAAGCCAAACAAGTCACTTCCTTCATATATGAATCACTATTATCATATTAATACAATAAGTATTACACCCATACATTCAAGATCTAGCTAGCACATTGGTTTAAAAAATATCTACAGTACGGTCAACGAGTCTTGACCATACAGGAGTTGCAAAGCGTTAGCTAATAGTTCAATGAATCACTATACAGGAGAAAAGAAATGAAAAATTAAGAAAAATCCTAAAATCGAATCTGCACAGCCATCTTGAGCTAACTTCACAGCGACCAAGTCTCGTTGACCGAACTGTACCTGCTTAAAAGTAAAACTAAACGACACGTAACAGCAATTTGCATACATTACCCATATAACGCGCACAAATGTAAAATTGTGCAATTACACTCGATATGCTAGAGTCGCGGGCATATTTAAATTGGTCGGTTAGTACATGTCACAATAATATCCGGACGGATGAGCCTATTAAATCATATAGACGTGGTCAGGGCCCCTAACTGTAAATGAGAGGCTTAAAGCATAAGCGTAGGCGTTTTTAATTTCCTTTGCTCTGGTATCTAGATAAATCACGTCGTTGACTACGGCTACTCAACACGCAATGCTTAGAAATTGAACAAAGCGTTGGAAACGGAAGCATCTTAATACATGGTTCCCTCTGCAAACCCTGCGACATGCGGGTTACAGCGGGAAGCAAAAAAAAAAACACTACTATTTAAACTGTCTAAGAAACATGTCAGTGACACAAAAGTTATCTGCTAGTAAGTTGTGAACTTATAAAAATCATAATTTGTTTTTGTTGCAAGTTTTTGCAAATAGATCCTAAATATAATTTTAGTTATGTTAAATTTAAATGATACAGTGACATGCTAGCATGGCACAAAGAAAACGTGATTTAAAGCTATGACAGTAAACTATTGTTGTTTCTTAAGTCTGCTTTAATTCTGCAAATCTACATCACGTATTAAAATTTTTATTTATAGTGAAATAGGTAAATTAAAATTTTCGTAAATATGTCGAAAATGCCATCCAATAATCCGCAAGTCTCTCACTTGGACCACATATATTATACATTATCGAGCAATGAACGTTAGTCGCGTAAAAAATTAGCCAAACATTTAATATAGTTAATAATATACTGCACATCATTTGGAATGTACAGTTGTTTTTTTCAGTTTTAAGGCTGTATCCACATGGCAAAGTAGGCAGAGGGAACTTGAAACCTAGCATTAAGACACTACGTTCTGTTTCCTTCTTTCCGCGGAAAGTTCCGCCACTCAACATGCAATGCCTTATAGAGTGTTGAGTAGCGTAACTCAAAGTCGCGCTTTGCCTTCTAACCAGAGCAAAGAAAAGAAAGCATTCAATATTTAATTTGAAAATACTATATATTTAATTTTATATTAATGGCACCATACTCCTTAAATATATTTGATGGTTTTACAAACATGATAAAAGGACCGTAGCGTTTTTACCTCTGAATATAGTGACTTGCAATTTTTGGAATCCGAGATATTAGGTACAACATTAATATGAATGCAAGCTAACGCATTTTAATTACACTGCCTACCAGCCTTGCTGCTCACCCCAGCTTTGCTGGACATAGGCTTCGTCCAAGGAACTAGTATAGTATAATTTGGGCAGAATAACTTAACCGGATGTCCGGTGCCTGACAGAGCATCGTCCGTTCCAAGGCATATTTCTAATACTTAATTTATCAACGCACGCAAGATGCACTCAAATCGGATCAGAACTTGTACTACGATAACATTAAGTCCAAAAACATTGTCAATTATATTTTCATCCCGCTCTTTCTTAGACCCAAAATAAGCCCCCATACCTTATCAAGTACAACGATTATATGTAAATCCTATTGTACTATATATTAGGAAATGAAAGCCCATTTCCGAGTTGTCATCGAAGGTTTTTGCTAAGCAATTCATCAAAGAGCCCCCTATAAAGACGTTGATGTCAGCGACGCAACGGTGACAAATGGAGTGCGCGAATTGTTCGGCTACGTGTGTAGAGAACTAAATTTAGATTTTATAGCTCGACACTCTCTGTCCCATATTGAGGGATCTGCATAGGGATCGTATTGTTAATACACTCCTTTCTACATAAACTTTTTAAGGAGAGAACTCAACGCCGTGCTTTACCTTGTTACAGAACGCCTTTAACATTAAATTTAAAAATTTTTAAATCGTATTTTTTATACTATAGGTTTAAAAACAGTAGTTATATAAAAAATAATTTGTAGTTTATGATTTATGTGTATTTTGTCAATGTCCTATATGCTCCATGAGTCGTCCTATATGCCCGTGGTCGCTTAGAATTTAGGTTTTCCGAACATTTACGCAGCTTTATGTTTTTACCGCAAATAAGACGGTAAGCAGAGGGAACTTGGGAACCTAGTATTAAGACACTCCGTTCTCATTAAGCCACTTCCGCTCTCCACTATCCACTGAATTTGAAACATTGCGTATTGTGTAGCGGAGCTCAACGCTGCGCTGCAAAAAGCATGTCTGCGCACGCATTAGATCAAATAAGCAGAACACTACCTTATGCAGTAAACTTATATACAAAAGTTTATTAAAAAGAAACAAAAAAAGATAAATTAGATTTTTAACTATTAATTATTTATTACTTTTCTTGCTATCACTATATTTATCAATAAGTTCCCAACGATATAATAATTCCATACATTTTTCATGCTTGAAATAGTTAAAAAATGGCATATTTTAAAGACAAGTCGAGGTGATATCTAAGTATTCAAGCACTCGGTACTACTGACGTTCGTAGTCTTGACCTTTTATTTCGAACGTAGCTTTTGTATATGAAAAGAATGCACATGTAAATTTATTGAAATTTTAATTCCAAGTTTTTGTTCAAATTATTAAAAAAAAGTAAAAAAAATGTATCTCAAAAAGAAGCTATTAAAACCATTATTTTTATATTTATTTCGGCTTCGCGCCGTATCCCACATATACCAGAACCAGCGGAGAAAACGTAGTGTTAAGTCACCCAGCGCTCAGTTTTGGATACATTGAGTATTGAGTGGCGGAACTCTACGCCATGCTTTATTTTGCTTACGAGCGAGGAAATGAAAATACTTTATTCTCACTCGGGGAATAAAACCCACAACTGTCGCGTATAGTTAGACAATGTACTACTGTTCCTCAATAATATATACCTAATAATACTATATACTTTCATTTTTTTTCAGCTTCACGCTATATCCCGCAGCTTCACGCTATATAGTAGGGTAGGCGGAGGCGACTTGGTAATCTAGTGCTAAGACACACCGTTTCTACACAAACATTTCCGATCCCTACTTTCCAAAAAGGGGGATCGCGTGGCGGAACTCAACGCCGCGCTTTGCCCTATCACAGCTAAGCTCCTGCGCCACAACAGACCTTACTACCTTCCTATACCTTAATCAATATCAAATTTACCACTCAAAAGACATACTAATTTCCATACACAACTGACAAGACTCCCATCTACAGACGTAAATAAATGTCAATAGCGATATACTTACATACATCATTTTGACTAATGGCTAACAGGTGAATGTCATGAACTACTAACCTCTACGAAATATCCGTCATCTATACTTACGAGGATAATAAATCGATAAAGAAGATATATTTAAAGTAAATCTTATAGGGAAAAGTTTATCAATATATAGGGCCTAATGTTGAGAATTTAAAAATTTTTTGAATGTTTGTCTGTCCGCTAATCTGAGAAACGGCGGACCAGATTTCAATGCAGTTTTGACTATTATATTTTGGGAACATTCCTTCAATATTTAATGTTGGTTTTATTTAAATCGATTAATAAATAAAAAAGTTACATCAATTTTAAATAATTAAATCGACAATATTGCTACAAATTTCTTTATTTATGTTTGGGTTGTAGTTTAGTTTTCTATATATTGTGATTACTTAATAAAATAGTATAATTCAGGCGGGCGGAGCCGCGCGCGTGTCACTAGTAATAAATAAAAATAAACAAAGGGACAATGGAAATTTTACTAAAAAAAAAGCATATAACAGGTTAATCTTATTTATATGTTTAAATTTACCGAGTCTAGGCCTGTCGTGGCGCAGCGACACAAGCGTGTGGCTGTAACCGACAGGTTCTGGGTTCGATCCCCACTCGACGAAATGAAATATTTGATATTTTCAATTTAAATATTTAATATTTCATTTCTTCTCGCTGGTAATAAGGCAAAGCGCGGCGTTGAGTTCCACCACTCAACACGCAATGCCTCAAATTCGGCGGAAAGTAGGGAACGGAAGTGGAACGGAGTGTGAACACTAGGTTCCCGGGTTCCCTCTGCCTACCCTGCCTTGTGCTCAATACAGCATGAATCTAAAAAAAAAACATGTATTATGTTTAAACTGGCTTCGACTATGAATAGCTAAGAGCATCATCCCTCCTCAAGCTCTTCAGTTTCGTGGCATTTTTTCAATCTTACATCACTTCTAATGGTTATATATGATATGACTAAGGTATATTATAGCTTTGAACCGCCCTCGATATACACTATCTGACATAAAAAGAATTTCCCATTTTAAATGAAATGACCGCGTATATTGTTTTATTTAATAATCTATACATTTTTGGATTTTTTTTCTCTTCTCTCCGAAGTTTCGAACACTTTAGAGTAGTTCAAGAGATTATATTAATTTAGATTGATAAAGGAAAAGTGATTGGTAAGAGAGATCGAGAGAGACCTCGGTTGACCTTCGAAAACACATTATCTACGATCCTGGAAGAGGGTCAGGGTAAACGCATCAGGACCCCCCGGAGGGCATGTATGAAGAGGTTGAAGACAGTGGACGAGGCGAAAGAGGTATGCCGAGGCCGTAGCGTTTGGCACTCTGTTCTTTCTGCCTTCCTCGCTAGGGATATAGCGAGCAGATAAATATATTATTAGAAGCACAACTGGGCCCAAGTAAACCGCGAAACAGCCATAAAAACAACAAAAAAAGATCATATTTTAATACATATTACTCACTAAAACGTTAAATAAATAGGTCACAATAAAATCTTTGAGGCATATGTTGTAACCATATTAAGATAGCATAAACAATTACTAACAAACAAAAATCTGCAGCATCTGGTTTTCTTCTTGGCCAACCTCATATGATGGTCGTATGTTACAAAAATATTATTTTTACTATTTTTAAGGTGTTATTCCACACTTAGGCAAGAAAAATAGTAAATTTAAAAACGTATAAAAATTTGAACGAAGTAAGACTTGAATCCGTGCCTCTTGGAAACCGTGCAAGCGCTCTGACCAACTAAGCCATTCGTTCTCACCAAGCTACGTCGAAATTCTTATACACTTGTTACAACTTATTCACTCAATTTTGGGATTATACATATTTAGAATAAATGTATTGATTGATCTTGATTATGGAATCTTATCGCCTTTTTTCTAATTTATGATAAGATAAAGATCTTACATAACATAAGCGGCATTGATTACCGCCAATAAATAAGAAAATAGAGGTGTGACGTGGCACAAGCGTATAGTCACACGCAAACGCGACAGGTTGTGGCTTCGATCTCAGCTAGGGAAAATTAAATATTTAATATTTTTATTTGTTCACTCTGGTAACATGGCGAAGCGCGTTGTTGAGTACCACCACTCAACACGCAACATTTCAAATTAGGCGTAAGGTGAGAAACGAAACAAAGTGTCTTGACACTAGGTACCCAAATTCACATCGTGAATAGTGAATAAGGACAAGAAATTGGAGTGGTAACTGGAATACGTAATTTCTACACAAGCTTCTCTAGTGCCTACTCTGACATACGAGCATGAAAAGAAAGGCCCCGTTCAAGAGCCGTTTTACCCAAAACCGCGTATTTGCTATTAAAATAAATTAACAAACCTTAAAAAAATACATACGGTAAAACACAAGAACAACATTTTTTTTTAGCTTCACGCTTTATTTCGCACAAGGCAGGGTAGGCAGAGGGAACCCGGGAACCTACTGTTAAGACACTCCGTTCCACTTCCGTTCCCCACTTTCCGCCGAATTTGAGGCATTGCGTGTTGAGTGGCGAAACTCAACGGAGCGCTATGCCTTATTTACAGAGCGAAGAAATGAAACATTAAATATTTAAATTGAAAATATTAAATTTCATTTCCTCGACTGGGGATCGAACCCAGAACCTGTCGGTTACAGCCACACGCTTGTGCCGCTGCGCCACGACAGGCCTTAAGAACACGGTACGAAAAATAAAATATTACTATGAATTATTGAGACCAGTCGCGACCCAGGAGCACAAGCATGTGACTATTCAATATTTTCATTTCCTCGCTTTGGTAATGAGGCATAGCGCGGCGTTGAGTTCCGCCACTGCCTACACCACAAAGCTTAAGCTAACCAATACCTGCAACCCTATATATATATATAAATATTAAAACATTTTAACAATATTTGTCCGTAATCCTAAGATCGTTAACCTTCTCAACCACCTTCATATAACAACAGATGAATGACAATCCTATACAAAGGGTTGAAAGTTATTGTCTACACGAATAATGAACATCGAGCCAATCTAACACTGAATAAATAGCCTTGAAATAGAAATCAAGAATGTTCTTTGTTTTGTAAGTTTCATTTACAAGGTTTCTATATAATATTATTATTTTATAGCTTAACGCTTTGGTTTCGTATATATGTAATAGGGTAGAGAGAAGGGTCAAAAAACAGCGTTAAATTTTAGCCTCAATCATTACGTATTATGTAGTGAATTTAACTTCGCATTTGTATCTTATTAACATAGAGAAGGAATAAAAGTACAAGATTTAACCAACTAGTAATCGAACCTATAAACGTCACTTTTACAATCCGTCTGATTGTAAAAGTGACGTTGTGCCACTGCGCCACTATGGATTCAATAACGTAAATAAATATAAACTACCTTAACGCAATAAGAGCAAAAAAATATAAAAAGGATTTTCATATGAAAAACATGTTCCTGACTTGATTATTTAGATGAAAAACAATAAAAATTGAGTCAAATTCAGGTGAATTTTGTTCCCCACTTTCCGCGCAACTTGAAGCATTGCGTGTTGAGTAGCGGAACTCAACGCCGCGTTTAGCCTTGTTACCAGAGCAAAAGCACAGGTCACTCGATTATATATAAATAAAAATATTAAATTCTGTTCTGTTCTTAATATATGTCGGTGTGAACGTGCCAGTTGAGCATTAATCACAGATTGTATGGCACACATACAGGCAGGGTAGGCAGAAGGAACTTGGGAACCTAATATTAAGACCTTCCGTTCCACTTCCGTTGCCCACTTTCCACCGAATTTGAGGCATTGCGTGTTGACTGGTGGAACTCAACGCCGCGTTTTGCCTTGTTACCAGAGCGAACAAATGAAAACATTAAATATTTAATTTGAAAATATTAAATATTTCATTTCCTCGAGTGGGGATCGAACCCGCAACCTGTCGATTACAGTCACACGCTTGTGCCGCTGCGCCACGACAGGCCTCAAACACCTATGAAACAAAAAGTAATATTTACTATATATATGTACATTAATTACAATAGGTGAGTAATGCTAATAACTAAAATTTTTAATCCACTCTCACTCACTCACTCAGCTTCACGCTACATCCCGCACATGGCAGGGTAGACAGAGGAAACTTGGAAACCTAGTGTTAAGGCACTCCGTTCAGTTTCCCACTTTACGACAAATTTTATATTACTTTATTAACAACAAATGAATATCAAATTCAATGATTGACAGTTATCTGTTCCACCCTTGTTATTATTTTCAAGCAAGGTTGTGTTTGTTATAGACAACCACTGTAATTGATATGAAGGGAAAATTAGTTAAAGTTACTGTAGCATTACAATTTTTTTTTTTATATTTTCACTTACTACCTAACCTGCAAAGCGCGGCGTTGAGTTCCGCCACTCAACACGCAATGCATCAAATTCGACGGAGAGTGGGGAACGGAAGTAGAACGGACTTGAACGGAGTGTCTTAACTATATATTCACGGGTTCCTTCTGCCTACCCTGCCTCGTGCGGGATACAGCGTGAAGCTTGGAATGCAAAATACTTGTTTAGAAAACTATAAAAATTTGAACATAATCCCGGTATTCGAACCAGGATCACCGTCCAAGCGCTCTGTCCACTAAACCATACATTCTCATCAAGCTAAGTTGTAATTCTTATACGCTTGTCACATCTTTTTTATGTTGTTAGTATCTCAAGAGATCATTTCATATTTAGAAAACATACAAAAAAGTAAAAGTAGCGAGATTTGAACCCGTGCCATTTGGAATCCGTGCGTGTATTTGTCTGTCGTTTAACATTTTAAAAATAATAAAAAACATTCACAGATACATATCACTAACATAACTTACACACATACATACTTGTATATATATATATATATATATATATATATATATATATATATATACATACACATACGTACATACATATATATCTTCTACAGCCCCCTTCCGCAAAATAACCGTATATCCAGAAACAATGGGCATGCACCACCCATCGCTCGTACGAATTATGCTCTCGCTGAGCACGATATACATGTATGCTCGTAGGAATGAAATTGGAAGGAAATCGAAATGCAATCCCATATTTATTATTTGAAATATTTGAGTGCGCTATTTCCCGCACATGGCACGGCAGGCAGAGGCAACTTGGGAACCTAATGGGAATCTAATGTTAATACTCTCCGTTTTGTTCTCTATTATGCGCCGAATTTGAGCAGTTCTACGGAAGTCAATGCCTCGCCGTGCTTTCAATATATCACTACCTCGAGTGGGGTTTGAACTCACAATCCGTCGTGTATACAGTCGCACGTTTATGCCACGACTTGTCTCAATTATCTATATTAAAAGTAGATTAACTCTAATATCCAATATTTATTTGGAGGCCGTCGAGGTGCACTGCATCGAGGGTTTTAGTTCCTTCCACTTGCGAAAGAAACCGAAGGTAAACAATAACCACACATACTGTATATTGAGTGATAGTAAGTATTTTGTTTGTTATTTTAAAGACGAGACGGTCTAACACGACAAAGCGCGGCGTTGAACTCCACTTGACATACAATATCTCGAAATTTTGGCGGTGGGCGAAAAATGGATAGTCTTAGACACTAGATTTCCTCATCCTACCTTGCTACATATGGGGTACAATGAGAAGCTAAAAATAATTGCAGTTGTATAAGACAGTGTACATGACAATTTTGTAAATACAACTCGGTGGAATGTTTACATTTGAGATGCATGTACTCAGTAGCTCGTGTTTGGTTGTTTGACAAGATACAGAGATTATTACAAATCAGATGTTCAATATATTACGTAAATATGAAGAAAATCATGAAACAAAGTAATATATTTCTACAGATGAAAGAAGATAAATAAACTTAAATATGTATATTTAATATATAAACGGACACCGTTGTGGCACAGCGTCTGACTATAATGCGACCGTTGTGGGTTCAATTCTAACGAGATAGAATTATTTACTTTCATTTCTTCTCTGTAGGAATATAACGAGACAAAGTGCGGCGTTAAGTTTCGTTACTCAAGGGTACTTCGTTGTAAGCAAGATACTTCTTAACACTATTTTCTCTTTGCCTATCCTGCAAACGGGATACAGCGTGATATTTTCACGCTGTTGCATATGTGAAAATTTAGAAACAAATTTAGCAAGGTCTGTTAATATCATTCTAAACATATTCAACAAAAATCAATATATAAAAAGAAAACAAACCAGTGAATCAGTCCATAATACCTAAGCTCATTAAAAAAGCATTCAACCAAAACCGTCCACATTTGAATTCACCAAAAGAAACCTTTAAAGGCTTTTGATAATGCAAATAAATAAAAAGAAATAAAACGATAAATTCATCAATACGATTCGTACGAAAATAGCAATGACATTTAACAAAACTATTTTCAACGGCGAGTTTCATACAAATTCATACAAATTCGCCGCTATAAGAGCTCGTTCTGAAAACGATCATTTTTTCATACACACCTACCATTTAAAGAAGGCAAATTGCAAATTGTTGTATCTTTTAAAAACTATGGGAAATAAAACAGGTACATCGTCAAAAAACTGCATCACCTTGACATTTAAAAACAATATTATGCATTATTAATGTTTGTCATTTTATAGATATACAAGTAGTTTTGTAGTGAATC
>DWMZ01005401.1:0-10968 GCA_018249855.1 Eueides tales michaeli | reverse complement strand
TATATATATATATATATATATATATATATATATATATATATATATATATATATATATATATATATATATATATATATATATATATATATATATATATATATATATATACATACATACATACATATATATATATATATATATATATATATATATATATATATATACATATATGTATGTTAAGTTGTTACATTTACCAATAATCATAATTATCACTATTAATTTGCTACGGTGATACTATAATAATAATAATAACCTTTATTAACAATCTAACATAAATATTGTATACCGAGTTTTAAATTATGACACTGGTAACGATTGTTTTGCCTTAGCATAGGCCTCCCCCAAGTCTTTCCATTACACCCGATCGTGGGCTTTCCTCCTCCACATTGTACCTGCGGCTTTTAAGTCCTCCTCCCATCTTTTTGTTGGTCTTCCTCCCTTTCTCTTTCCCTCTCTGGGATACCATTTCACCACTTGTTTTGCCTGTTTGTTTGTTTTGTCTCTGATTAAATGACCGGCCCATTTCAATTTAAGCTTTTTGATGGTGTAGGATACTTCTATAGTTTTAGTTTTTGACGGATAACTGTAACAGTTGGTTTTATCTCTTCTCTTGATATGGAGCATACTTCTTTCCATACCGTGTTGACATGTTTGTAGTTTCTTTATATATTGTTGTGTAAAATACAGAGCAATTTTTTAATCAAGAGGTTCCCACAGACGCAAACAGAACCGTTATTTTATTTAATCAGTGGAATCGAGTTATAATTTTATTATGCCAGCACAATAATATTAATATTCAATCAGTCTTAATTTACTTTACCACTGCAAGGGAATTAACGGAGTTACTTTACATTAATTAAAAGGGATATAATTAAATGGTACCAACATTCGGTAGATTTGTATGAATTAGTTATGTTTGCTACAGTTGGAAATGAGATGAGTGAGCAAAAACTATTTTACTTTGGTAAGCAATAAAGGAAGACCAGAAATACTAAAGTGGAAATCCAGATGTGATGCCTAAAATTTGGCGAAGTGGGTCAAAAAGTGGGTGGGTCGGTTACCCAGTTCATACCACTTGCGCCACAGGGTACAGCGTGAGGTAGAAAATAAATATAAACATTATATTATTATTTATATAACAAACTAAATTATACAAAAATATTTTTGTAGCGCTTTTAAAAAGAATTTTCTAACGCTGACTCTGGCGAAAATAATCCACGAATTTCATGGAAAGCCCAATTATGTTGACTTCGCTTTTTCTAACGAGACAAAATACAAGTAACGAGGAACAAAATGGATGAGAATCTGCTTCGCTGAGACTTTAGAGCTAGATGGGAAATAATATTTCGAGAGGAAAAATAAAATTTGTAGATAATGTTCAGAATAGCATTGGTTTAACCTCCTGATTACAGAAAGGTGGATTTTTGGAATTTCTTTCTAATTTTTTTACTGTTTACTACTTAGGGTCCAAGAATACATGGAAAATTATGAAAAAAAAAAATACTGTGAAAATTCGGATTTTCACTACGTCCTTTGTATAGAACAAATGCAGTAAATTGTGTTGTACTACACATAGTACATAAAATAGAATTAATTCATTTTTGTATATAATTCTATTAATATTTATTTAGTTTGGAAGAGAAAAATAAAACATTTAAACTATAATCATGACAGTCTCATTTATTTCTTAAAAATCTTCTCAAAAGTACAAAAAATTCTTATAAGAAATTTTTATACGTTTATTATCTATAAAGTTAACATTTTTAATCATTCTTTGAAAGTAATAAAAATTCTTAGAAACCTAAGTAAAAAAAAATAGCAATCAGAAAATATATCGTATGCAGTAAGTAATATGTATAGGATCTAATCAGTCTCATGAAAATGACTAAAACAATTCCTGTTTGGTATGAAGCATAAAAAAAATGTTACATTTCTTGCAAAACACAGTGGTCTTTTTGTCACAGCCAGGATTTCTATGGGATGGAATGGGACAATTGCAACCTTTCGTTTTTTATGTTTTGGCATAAGTTCTTCCACTTCATCAGAATTGCTTTCACTGTCACTACTTTCTTGATTTTTTCAATGAGCATGAAACCCAAATCAAGCTTGAACTCTCTCATCTGTTCTATTTCTGTCGCTTTTTTCCCTTCTGCCAACTTTTGCTTTCGTATTGTAACCACGCGTTAACGACAACTAAATCAAATAAATGTGAGATGACACGAACAGTCCACTTTTTTCGTTTGGAATTCTGTTTCTATTAATAGTTCCAGTTCCATGAACACCTCGGTTCAGGAGTTCTTCACAGAGTTTTACGCTGGTAAGCTGGTAAAGTAACGATCAAAGTACAAACGATGTCCAGATAATAGAGAACGTGTTAGGTATAAAACCATTGCTTCGCCTAGACCAAATCGTTGAGCTATCAAGTCTGGAACAGTAGTGTCCCCTTGGTACACAATCATGTCGTAAACAATTCCATCGGGAGAGGCTAGTACAAACACTTTTAACCCTACTAGGTTTGGCTTATTGGGGCAGTACTGCCGCATATGACATTGTCCAGAAAATGGAATAATCATCTCATCTACGCATAGATCTTGAGGACGATCTTGTTCTAAGCAACCCTGTAAAATGCGTTCAAAAAGTGGGCGTACCTTCCAAATTTTATCTTTTCTTCTGTCTTCTTCGCTTATATCTTCATCATAAACACATTTTATTCTAGTTATTATAGCATAAAACCGAGATCAGGTCATAGCCTGTACTACAATCGGGACTCTCCATCTTTGCATCTAGTACATATCAATCTTTGGGTATTGTAAAGCCGACATTACCATAACTATTCCCAAATATACTTTCAACTCCTTTCTAGTAAGACCCAATGATTTTCCTGTGCGTCCAACTTCTGTTCTATTTGTAGATTCAACAATAATATCTAACATCTGGTCATCAATATATTGTTCAACATACGTAAAATTCTGCCACCCTTCACAATTTTTTGGTATATATGTGGGTTGTTGAAGCTCCCTTATTTCTGGATCAAAAGAACCAGTCCATTGATTTTGTATTTCATTACTTTAACTTGACGATGGACGTGAACTTGATATTAATGCCCTTGTTCTGATCCGTGATCCACGTCGGCCTCCTCTGCCAGCTCTTCGAACACGCGATATAGCTCTCACGGAGTTCACTGACAAAACAGGCGAACGTTCAGGCAACTTCAGGCAAAGGAGATTCCTCATCAGATGAGCTGTCCGAAGTATTTTCGTGTAAATTTCTATTGCTATTGACAACCTGAGGCTCATAATTGGGGTCATTATCACATACATCTGAATCATAGTCAATATCAGAGTTTTGCAGGGTATCCAATACATTTTCATCGTTTAATGCTATAAAAAGAAAAAAATACATAACATTGTTATCTGAATATGTTCTACATATGGGACGTTAAATTGCGGACTTTATACTTATTATATAAAGGACATAGAAGAAACACGTGTCAGAACATGCATGCATTCATGATTTTACTCTATTTCAAAAAATAAAACTGTAATTCATATTTGACTTAGTTTATCAAGCAATTAGTGCAAAAATTTTGATAAAACTGATAAAAATTACAATAATTAAATGGGATTAAGCTTACCTATGCCCGAGCGCACGTCGACACTGCTGCTGTTCGGCGCCATTTTGCAATAAAAAACACTTTTTAATTTTACAGATAATTTATATTTACTTTCCTAACAAAATCATAGATGTCGCCATGTATTCCTTTTTTAACCAAAATTTTACATTAATCGCGCAGATTTTTTTATTTTCTATGTTCTACATATAGTACGCAGGCGGTCAGGAGGTTAAAATTTTAAATTGTTAATAAAAACAACTTTATACCTTTTTTCGCAAAACTCAAAACTGGGAAGATAAAGGGGAACCAACATTAAATACTTGCTAGTTCTTAACTCTTAATTTTAGAGTAATTGTATGTTAAGGTGCAGAGCTCAACGCTGCACTTTGTCTAAATATCAGAGTGAGAGGAAATTAACATAAGTTACGGTGAAACATAATACTACTGTGTTTGATTTTAATATTTTTTTTGATCTTTAAATTGCTTTGCTAATTAAATATTTTCTAATTTAATTTTCGTATAAAAGAAGAAGTCTCTATCAATCCAATACACAATGTCTTAAATTCGGCGGAAAATTGAAAGACGCAACAGAGTGTCGTAATTTTAGGATTCCAAATACCCTCTGCCATGCGCGCGATACAACGTGAAGCTGAAAAAAATTTAAGAACTGACGTGAAGAAGAAGGCACACCAGTACTGCACTCTTAATCAACTTAGTACTGTCGCAAACATTAAGTATTCTATCTTAAAAGTGTACCCTCATTATCTGTACTAAGCTTGTTAAAATATTAATAGTCTCAAGCACGAAGATGAGATAAGACAGTGATTTCAATAGTCTTATGTGAATCAAAGAGAATTTATATATGTTTAAACAGCTATTATTATGTATATATACATACACAGTAAATGCTTAATTATTTTTTTAGTTCACAATATATTTTCTATAGGAGGGTAAATTAAAAAAAAAACTAAAACCAATCAAGGCATTTCGTTAACTACTTTTTTCCCGAAAAAAAAGTCAGTCGGTAGTAACGGAATTTTCGAGATATTGTGTATTAAGTAAAAAAATCCGACGTCACGCGTGGTCCTATTACTGGAGCTAGAAAAAATAAAGAGGCTTGGGTACAAATATGTGACTGTAGACCTGACAGTTTGCGGGTTCGATGCCCACGCGAAAAAATAAAATATTTAATATTTTTAATTTAAATATTTGTTGTTAAATAGGCAAAGCGCGGTGTTGAATTCTCAATGCCTCATTCAGCGAAAGGTGCGTGAAGCGTGAAGCTTAAGAGAAAAAAAGAAATAATTCAGGTGTAATGTGTATTGAGTAGGAATTAAACCCACAACTACCTATTTACAGTCACATGTTGTTTCCCTAAATATAACGAACATTTAGCCTTGTAAATCCATCTGTCAGTTCAGCTATAAGCTCGTCTCCTCTGACGTCGCTACTAGTCGTAATCCAACGGTAATGCCGGAGTCTTGAGTGCGTCCTTCAACATAATGGGTAGCTTGCCTGGAAATTTGTGATTTTTGTTGTTTTTATATAATAAGGTTTACTAAAATTATTGTAATTCATCCTATAATTGTTTTGGTTATATATTTTATTTTTGTATTTCAATGGTTTACGTTTTGTTTTTCTTTTGTTGATAATAAAAACTGATTGAATTTTACTACATTTTAAAACGTAAAAGAATTTGAATGAAGCAGGATTTGAACCCGCGCCTCTTGGAAACCGTCCAAGCGCTCTGACCAACTAAGCCATTCGTTCTCGCATCCGTTCCATTCCGTTCAAAATTGGCCGGGCACCTATTTCTTGTAAACCTGAAGCTAAATAATATATTAAAGAGTTATCTTTGATTTTCACGATTATTTTAAAAGTAACAAATTTGAGTGAATTAATCATGTATAAAATTATATTTTTTTAGGAAGCCTTTCGTTTCGAATACTTTGCAGTAGTCTGTGGTCACGTACGTAGACGTCACGTAGACTGAAGTTGCATCCCCCCTTCAGTTGACGTAATTATTATAACAAACGATATATAGTGTGGTGGGTTTGAGACTTAAATTTCTTTTACTCAGGGTCCCATGTGGTAGAAAATTTCTAACCATCTTCTCTATTGAAAGTAAGTAAGTAAGTAAGCCTCGCGGATCGTTTTGGTATATATTTGGTATACCCTAGCGGGGATCTATTGTATTGGTGGGATTTATCCACTCTATGCACTGCTAACTTTTTGATTGTAGAGGCTCATTATCTAGGTATATCGAAAAATGTTCATTTGAAAATTTGTTTATATAAGTTTTAACTTTCCATCCACTTATTTGTTATATTCCCTTTATTTTATTTTGTCATATGGTTTACCAGAGCATAAAATAAAAATAATTTATTTTCCGAGTGGTGATTCCCACAACTATTACAGAGTACGTGTAGAGTAAGACACTGAACTACTGAGAGGATTAATGAAATATAAAATAAAACTACTTATGCTACTAAGAAAAACAAGCTTTTTCACCTTTACGAAAACTCGTCGTTGAAAATGAATACGTTTATAGAATCGTTTTCTTATTTAACTTTATTCATCTTGAAGAAAGTCTTAACTCAATTTTAAGAGTTCTTACTCATTCCATTAGAACTTCTCGGCCATCTGCAGGTGTGTAACAATATTAAGGCCGGTGCCCAGGAACAAAATTAAGTTATTTAAATATATAAAATAAATATTTTTTTGTTGAATTTTGAAATTATTGGGAAACAGTACGAGTGTTTTTTTATTGTGAAAGTGATGCTGCAAGCATCACTTTCACGAATGAAACGAACAACGAATTCTGTCAGAGGAAATAATTGTATTTTAAATAATGTTTTCTTGTCAAGCTTAAATAAAATGATCTCTAAAATGAAAGAGCAAAATAGAAACAGACTTACACTGCAATGTTAACTCTGAGTACAATAAAATTTATATTGAATTATATAATTATATATTTAATGACCATGGTACCAAATAGAAGTGACACTGCCTGAAAAGCGGATACCAAAGCAATTAATCCAACTGCCAATTCCATTTAATTACCAAAAGTAATTATACGCCTATCAAACAAAAAGTATGATATCAAAACTAGCATATATATATATATATATATATATATATATATATATATATATATATATATATATATATATATATATATATATATATATATATATATATATATATATATATATATATATATATATATTCAAACACGTTGTGAGTTCTTTTTTATCGCTGTGAAATGTATTTATTCTCGGAAAGCAAGTAAGTTTCTTAAGATTGATCGTTATTGGGATGAAGCCCTTTTCGGCTAAATGAGACACCGCTGAAATACTCACGCCAACTACTACGACGCCTAGATGAAAGATAGGATAATGTGGTTCGCAAACTACCTTCAGGCAAAAATGCGTATTGCGCGACCTCCTACTCCCCCTGACTTGCAGCAGAGGGCCGGACGCATTAGCTCTTTACACTCGCACTCACTCCATGTCTTCCTTTAATGATATAAAAGATTGAAGAATAAGAACGTAGACTACTGCAGACCAGGTTTTATTTTTTATTTTTATTATTTTAGGGTAAGCAAACAACTACAAATTTATACGTCACAAGTAAGTACATGAAATATAAAGATAGGTTTAGTAAAAATGTAGTCTGACGCGTACTCCACAAGTTACTTCATAATATCTTATACCATTTTACTCAATGCGTGTGGCTGTAAGGGAGAAACAGTTTGTTTTTAGCATTAAAAAAATATAAATTAAAAAGTGAGTTTGGAAAATAGATATTATACAATCCAACTATATTTAAATTAACATTAAAATACAAAATATTACATTTTTTATGTAAAAGAGCGTAAGGGTCAATTGATGGTAAGCGATCACCGCCGCCCACGCGCCGGGAGCGTTGCCGGTCTATAAGGTAGATGGGCACCGGGGCTCGGCATTAGCCAATGCGAAGCGCAGTGGCTGAAGCTACTATTTAACGTTGGCTTTAAGTGCCAGGGGTGGTAATAATCCAGTCGACTCTGCCCATGCGAGTTATCGTTGCTGACAACGTGACTCTTCTACACGTACTTTAGTCGCCTCTTACGATACTATCAGTACCAGGGTAATCCTATTCTAAGCCGGAATCACACGGCAAAAAATACAAATCAAAATAAAACTAAATTTCATACCTAAAATTAAAGTAAACCAAAAATAAAACAGAAGTGAAAAACAAAAAAGAAAACATTACATTCTTGAGTTTTGTCGTCAATACATTTCATTAAAATGAAAATAATTTAATTCATGACCTCAAATGGATTTGAACGGGTCGCGCTTACAACTGGAGTCTGTACAACACCACGGAGATCACAACGAACAATCTAACCATAATTGTGTTATATGGGATTAGGTCGACTTTTAATTAGATTACCATCAATAGCTGCTATAGTTCAATTCGCAATAGAAATATATAGAATATAGTCTACAAATGTAGTTTAAATTTTCTCATAAAAAACATATATTTAAAATAATTTGGTACCAAGTTTTTGCACTTACAAAGTTAGCGTTCACATTCGCCACTAATTATAAGCTAATTTTGCATAAGATAATGAAATTATATTTTTAAACAATATTTTTACTTACTATGTACAATGCATAGAGGGCGTGAAGATAAAAAGATATGTTCACATACTGCTGACTTCGATACATGCCTATTCTTGTTATCGAAGACGTGTTCACTTTAACACCGAAGCTTCTCTCTGTATGATGTTTCTCTATGTACGATAAGCCCACATTCACAATCTAGTTTGTATTAGCCTGCACATTGCTGTTTGATAAACCCCACATTTTTGATAGGGAGAACAGATACATTCCTCCAAGGAGAAAAAAAAGACAGTTGGAATTTTTCTACCACCTGGCATTACCATTACCACTCATAAAAGAATTAAAATCTCAAACTCACAACACTAGAGGACAAAATACAGTTAGCTTATTCTGCATAAATACAGAGCAGTACGTGGTATGGTTCTTTGGTGGCGTTCTTAAAGAGTCAGTACAAATAACAGTCTGTTTAAAGTCATGGGACAGTGTGAACCGGATTGCTTCTAAAGAGCAGTACGTGACGCAAGTATGAAATCGTTGGCGGTAGTTTGATATAATAATTATGTCAAATAACAGTCGAGTGCAACCTCGGTCTACCACGGACTAATGCAATGTTTTTGAAGCGTCGGTTATCCAAAAATGTAAAACATTCGAAAATCGAATAAAAATCAAGGATCTTAGTACTTTAGTACCTACTTTAAATATAACATTTGTCTTTCATTTCTTCAACAATTAGGAACTCTGGATATTGACAATTAATTTCTGGAAATAATATTTTTTTCTTATTTACCTTGCTATTCGTTATTGATATTTTTTTTAGCAGTAACTTTTATCAACGAAATAGAAGAAAAGATCAAATTGTCTATCTTGTAAAATTAATTGATTGAAACTATTTATTATAATTATGAATATACATTTATTTAAATATTATTTTCTTGCACTATTAATGACTAAGATTGTCTCACTTTAGGCTACCTTGCCACAAATGTATATATGAGCTTGTGGCACTTCAGGTGCAGCTTAATATTTTTAGTCTAATCTTACTAATATTATAAATGTAACAGTTTGTGAGGTTGCGTGAAAACCACTGAGCAGATATAAATAAATTTTTGAAGTAATACGACATAAGCATAGGTTACAATTTATGTGAAGATTTTGTATAATTTTATAATTTTTCTACGACAACAAGTATAACAATAAGGTTAAGAGGATTTGGCGAGTAATTGCCAGTTATTACACAAGACAGTAACTTATTTTGTTAATTTTTATATTTACAATCTATAATAAAGAAACACGAAACATCTTAGCATTACCCATTGCCGAAAGAATATTTTAAAAAACTTTAGACTTAAGCCAAGTGTAATAAAGCCACCATACTTGCATTGCAATAATTTCGATCTGCACATGTTATATGTATTATGAATATAAAATATTTAAAAATATAAACATAACATTTACTAACAAAGTGCAACAAAAAATAAATAAATAAATAAATAAATGCTATCATCGAAACAATATTAAAACAATAAAATACCTTTCATATTTCGTATCCAATTCATTCACCATAATGAAATTCAAATATGAAACTCAGTATTGCAATCAATACGTAATAAACTTTCAAATAAACATATAACAGATGGCGAGACGAATTGGATTAATTATTCATGAATCTGATTATATTCGAATAAGCAAAGCTTTTATGGCTCAAAATGGATTTTGTATCAGTTAACAGTTGCGGAAAAGTTGGAATTTGATAATTCAAATTGTATTGTGAAATTTTTGTGATAAAAGTGTGTTAGTATATTTTTTTCCGGTTTCACACTGTATCATAGTAAGTCAGGCAAATGGATTAAGACACTCTGTAACCTTTAAGACATTATCGTCCTCTATTGCCGCCGAATTGAGAAAGCATTGTGTGTTGAGTGGCAGAACTAAACACCACGTTTGTCACGTTACCAGAGCGAGGTAATAAAAATATTAAATATTTTTTTTCATTATCTGCTTATCGAACCCACAACTTATCGCGTTTACTAACTTCAACATGATACCTTAACGCGGTCTCGAAATAAATGCTACACAGACAGACAAGACAGGTGGACTTAAAAGTGATTCTATACAGTTTCTTTTTTTTGGGACCCTAAAAACAGAAATTAACAAACATCCCGATCTGCTTCCATACGTTAACCTATTAAAGCAACCAGAAAATTCTCGGATCGTCCCAAGAACATTCTTGGCGGATTTTCAAAACTAGAATTCTATTAAGTTTTAATTTTTGCAAAGTTGAAACTCAATTTCAAGCAAATGGTAACATCTATGTTCGCCGACGTGCCACGTGGTAGTTCGAGCGACTGTAAAAAGTAATTGCAGTGTCCTTACATCGTTTTCGTAACCTTAGTTCTATTTAAGAATTTTAGCTTGAGTAAAGGTATTTTTGATTATAATTAATAATAATAATAATTCTTTATTGTACACCCAGAAGAAAAAAAACAGCACAAAAATACAATAACAAGAAAAAAAAATTATTGCTTAATAGCAATTTCTGCCAGGCAGCATTATGGCAAACTAAAACGGATAGGGTGCAAATTGTTTATAAAATAAATAAAAATCGTAATATGCATATCACATGATATATATATATATATATATATATATATATATATATATATATATATATATATATATATATATATATATATATATATATATATATATATATATATATATATATATATATATATATATATATAT
>DWMZ01005400.1:0-10969 GCA_018249855.1 Eueides tales michaeli | reverse complement strand
TCTTCTTTTAATATTGAATAGAAATACCCAAAGAGAAAGAGTATTACTGCAAAAATATTTAACAAAAAATATATTTTTTCAAATTAGCAGTTTAGCTAGTTAATTTTGAAAAAATATATTTTTTTATTCAGTTAAAATTTAAAACTTGTCCGTATGTACAAAGATTAATGTATATGAAGAATATACGTACGTACCTATACGTAACACTATTCCCTACGAGCACATTTTTTGTGACTATGCCATTTATTTAGGGCTTTTTCACTGTGATAACCTATTTCGTTCTACATAAATGCTTTTTGTCTTACTTTAAGCCAAAAATAATACGTAAATGTAATATGTAAATAGCATGAAATATATTTACCTTCTTTGCCTTGAAGACCCATATCAATGTAACAATAATTGTAGCCAAGTCCAATACCCAATGCTAACATTATTATAAGAGTCGTGATAATGCATGTAACCACTGATGCTAACGCGCACCATGACACTAACCTATGAATATATTCATCATAGTTTTAAATATATTTAAGATATTTTTGTGCTCATATCCATAATATTAACTTACTTTTCAAAAACATAAAACATGTTACCAAAACAGTACGCCAATCTAGTACAATAGCACATCTGGTCTAATTAAGTTAGATATAATTAAAATGTTATAAACATCAAAAAAGAAGTACAGAGAGAGATATGCAAAAGATAAATAAAAAAAATATATGAATGACATTATATGTACCTATATATTTTTTATACATTCTTCACAACTGGGCAGATAATTTAAAAAGTCATAACTAAATGTCAATATACTTATTATTTTGTCTATTTATTTGTCAATTTCATCATAAATATTATAATTTGTTTTCTTTGGTCGACGACACAATCAAGTATAATTACTTATAGCATAAAATTGTACAAAACTGCCATGACAGATTACAGGATGCTAACTCAAGATCTCCCAGATCCTTTTAAAAAGTAAGTCAATGTAAAATTTTAAATATCTATGCTACCTATATGAAAAGGAATGATGGAACCCAACGCTTGTTATAAAATAGCTAAGTCGCCATTTTGAACAAAGCAATTTTTATCAGGCGTTTAAAGATTAATGGTACTGAACGTATAAAAAGCCGAATTAAATTACAAAGCTTTTAGGCTTTTTGAAACTATTTTACCACACTATCTTTTTATAGGAACTTTATTGAGTATTAATAACAATTGTTTACCCTTAATTTTATTTTTTATATCTATAGATGTATTCATATCTTCGTTCTGGTAACGTGGCGTTGAGTTCCGCCACTCAACACCCCATGCCTTAATTTTGGCGGAAATTAGGGAGCGAATCGAAGTGTCTTAATAAAAATACCTCTATTTTTACCACTTAAAACCTGCCTCCAGAAATTCATAATTATAAATAATAATAATATAGTTTTTTACTTTTCCATTTAGAGCCCTAAGACGACATTTCCTAGGATGAATAGTTAAAGCAATTTTTGTTGTTTTATTAAATTAACTATCGTTTTAATCTATACACTATACTTTAATTACTACATATATTTAGAACCTATAAAATAAGGTAATTTACTGATATTTTACGCCATTCTATTTTAGTTGTGCTCAAGAGTGTACCACTGTTAATGGAGATAATAATTTTCTGATATAATCATTACCGAATATTATACGTATATAATATTCGGCAATGATTATATCAGAAAATATTCAGCTTCACACTGTATCCCGCACATATGCCAGTAGGCAGAGTGAACTTGGGAACCTAGTATTAAGACACTCCGTTCCCCAATTTTTGCCAAATTCAAGTCATGGCGTGTTGAGTGGTGGAATTTAACACCACGTACGCTCCTTTGCCTTGTCTTTTCCATAAAAAAAGTAAGATATGGTTGCTTAGCTCGCTGTGGCATTAGCTCATCATAAGCTCACTTTTTACAATATACATATATGCACAATGTCTAGTAAGCTTAATTTAAACACAGAAGCTGCCAGGTTACTTTAGTTTCAAAACAAAATAATAATTTCACACTTTACATTTTTGGAATTAAACAAAAAGTTATAAATGTTATATAACAATATTTTAATAAAATAAGCACTATTAAAAATTAAAACAATATAAAATATATTCCAATATTGTATAATATAATCACATCTAAATTATGGCAGAGATATATTAAAACCAGAGCGAATATATGAAAACATTAAATATTTTACTTGAAAATATTAAATATTTCATTTCTTTGAGTGGGGTTCGAACCCAGAACCTGTCGTTTACAGTCACATGCTTATGCCCCTGCGCCACGACAGGCCACAATCAAAATCAAAATATTCTACTAAAATATTAAACCATAAATTTAATGTATAAAATCCACAGCAAACCAAGATGGATGAAATATGTAATAATTATAGCAGGTCTAGCCGTAATGACGCTATCTGCAGTTGGAGTTGGTATTCTTATAGGGTATACATATTGCTATATGGCCCATAGGACAGGGCTAAGTCCAAGTAAGTAATTAAAATCTTTATTTTTTTGCGTTTTTTAGCTTCAGCTATGTATCATACGCGTATATCAAGCTAGATAGAAAGATTGAATTCTTTCTTCTTCGCCCAAAGTCTCCGTTCCCTAATTTTTGAAATATATTATTAAGAGTGGCAGGAAAAAGAGAATATTATATAATTAATTCCCCCGACTGAGAGTCCAACCCGCAACCAGGCATCTATTATCACACACTGTACCTCTTCGCTTATTGCACGATAGTCCATATAAAGTTAGTATCATGAAGTATGATTTAAATCAGAAACTGGTCATATTAAGATTTGAACCCGCACAATTTAGGAAAATATAACCATCCGTCATCGGTATTTGAATTAAGCTTTCAGGTTATTTAGGTAACCATGCAAGTAAAAATTTAATCATTTTATTATGTTAGCTACATAAATCAACACATTAAATTAGCTACATATAACAAACATTTATATATTTCTTTGATATTAATGTTTTCTTTTGTTTTATACTTATTATTGTAGTTAACGTTACTGAACTAGAAAAAATACAAGTTTTGGTACCTGTTGGAGTGTCTAAAGAAAATCACTCAAGGGGATCAATTAATGCAGCTATTTTAACACAAATACAAAACATGTTAAACTTTGGACACAGGATATTGGATACCTCCCCTTATAAATTAGACAAAAAGAAAGAAATTGAAATGTAAAAATGTTCTGCATACTAATAAAAAACTACTTAAAAATTTAATAATCTGTACTATTAATTAGTAATTGACATATAACTAGTTATTTTATACTTATTATTGTAGTTAACGTTACTGAACTAGAAAAAATACAAGTTTTGGTACCTGTTGGAGTGTCTAAAGAAAATCACCCAAGGGGATCAATTAATGCAGCTATTTTAACACAAATACAAAACATGTTAAACTTTGGACACAGGATGTTGGATACCTCCCCTTATAAATTAGACAAAAAGAAAGAAATTGAAATGTAAAAATGTTCTGCACACTAATAAAAAACTGCTCAAAAATTTAATAATCTGTACTATTAATTAGTAATTGACATATAACTAGTTATTTTATCGTTTTATTCCTCTGATACGAAGGTAGCCGCAAAGATCGCATTGACCTATTCACTAAGCCCGCAGTCAAAATATTGAAAAAATTTAGTATATTGTCAAAATTTTGAATAGGGGAATTTAACACTGCATCTCACTTTGCCAATGCGAAGTTAGGTGCAGTGTCTCAAGCAATCTTAAGGTAAAATAAAAATAAATACTGGGCGGTGATCGGACCCAAGACAGCCTCATTTACAGTTTGTTGAATTTTACCAAGATTTCCCTTTTCCGGCCTCTTTTAATTATTTCTTATTTTTTTATTGACGTAAATTAATATGATTTGTATGGTATGTAATTGTAATTGCGCTTATTACAAAAATATTAATAGCTTTCATTATATTAAAAAACGGAAAACATTCAATCGTTATAATAATAATACTTCTTCGCTCTGGTAATAAGGCAAAGTGCGGCGTTGAGTTCCGCCACTCAACACGCAATGTCTCAAATTCGGCGGAAAGTGGGGAATGGAAGTGGAACGGAGTGTCTTAACACTAGATTCCCGGATCCCTCTGCCTCGTGCGGGACATATCATGTGCAATGGCGGCCTTATCACTGCAAGTGATCTCTTACAGGCAACCACTAAAAATACAAGATTTAGGCATAGTAAAATAGAATAACAAAACACCTACATACATACATATATACAAATATAAAATATATGATATACAAAATAACATAAATAATAACAAAAGAATACATAAAAAAACACAAATAATATATAGATAGATTAAGAATATAGTTTTAGGTAGTGCTCTTTAAGCCTACGCTTAAAAATTCCTACGGGTTGAGATTTTCTAATTTCACCTGGCAGCGCATTCTAAAGCCTTACTGTTTTCACAGTAAAGGATTCTCCATAGCGTTTAGTATGGTATAGTGGAACGTCACGGAGATTATTATTGCGGGAACGAAGGTGCTGGGAGTGAAGGTTATTCGACCCCAAGAACTTAAAACGTTCTTAGAGGTACGAGGGAGTGGCAGGATGGTATAGGATTGTGTAAAGGTGAGTGAGAGAGTGTAAGTGTCGTAGGTCCGTAACAGTAAGCCATTTGAGTGCGGTATTGTGTTACGTGATCAAATTTTCGCAATCAAAATATGAATCGGATTATGAGATTCTGCATCGTTCAAGCTTATTTAGTAGTTGTTGAGATAAATTTAGGTAACACGTATCAGCGTAATCAAGTACATATAGGGGGAAGAAGAGTTTGAGCCAACGATATTTTAGTTTTTAATGGTAATAGATTCTTCCATCTTCTCAAACTTCTTATAGCGCAAAATGTCTTACGGCTGAGCTCAGCAATTTAAGGCGACCAGGAAAATGCGCTGTCCATTCTAATTCCCAAGTTTTTAACGCTGTCTCTACGCTCTAAACAAGTATTATTAAAAAGAATTTGAGGGAGATTAGACTGTAATTTGTATAATTGCTTTGAGTGTCCAAACATACATACGTTAGATTTATTTGGGTTAATAGACAGTCTGAATGATTCACTCCAAGAAGCATTCATTTGTAAGTCGGAATTAATATTTTCAATTGCTTTGGGTATATCGTTTACAGATGCTGTCTTATAAATCTGCAAAACGTCAGCATAGAGATGATAAGATAACGATATAAGTGGAGTCAGAGTGTTAATAAAAATGGAGAACAGTAAGGGCGACAGTTCACCTCCTTGCGGAACACCAGCGCCAATACGACACTGAGAAGTACACTTTCCGTCAAGCCCGATGCTCTGAGTACGGCCATGAAGATATGAGGAAATCCATTCAGTAGTTTTTGGAGATATATTAATAGACTTAAATATTGCTAACAGTATAATTATTTTGAATTAAATTTTGAATATAAATCTTAATTTATATTTTTACTATATGTAATTGTAACTGAGGGCTGTCGTGGCACAAGCGTGAGGCTGTAACTGACGGAGGCTGTTCTGGGTTCGATTCCCAATCGAGAAAAGGAAATATTTAATATTTTCAATTTAAATATTTAATGTTTCATTTCTTGGCTCTGGTAATAAGGCTAAGCGCGGCGTTGAGTTCCGCCACTCAACACGCTTTGTCTCAAATTCGACGGAAAGTGGGGAACGGAAGTGGAACGGAGTGTCTTAACACTAGGTTCCCGGGTTCCCTCTGCCTACCCTGCCTTGTGCGGGATAAAACGTGAAGCTAAAAAAAAGTTAGTGATAATAAAAAAGATAACAATTAAATTGATTAGAAAAAGCCGCGTATAAACTTAAAATAACAGTATTTTTTATAACTTTTAAAATGTAAATAAAGTTGAATTCAATGAAAAATCTTATAAATACTCTCCAAGACATTTAAAGAAAATCTGTATTAATTCGAAAATATATTAATGGTGTGAATTTATATAATAAAACCGCATTTCCACTAGAACAATTTATCTCATTTTGCCTATTCATGTACATAGATATGTACAAGCACACAGTGTTTCGCTAATTGTTTGGGCGTCGGCTAACCTTTGTCACTTTAGACCAATTAATATTGATTGAAAGCTAGAAAAAAGTTACTGATGATGACACAATAGTCCTTGAATTCAAATCCAACAAGTTTTATTTATTGTAGAGTTTTTGTAATTAGATAAGTGAAATCCCAAGTTAAGAATATATATTATAAGAATACATATTCTAAGCGTGGAATAACACTTTAAAAAAATAGTAAAAATATTTAATAAATAGCATTCTCTCTTACCGAACGATAATTCTTAATAAATTGTCTTTGGGTAGCGGAAATTTGTAAAAATCTCCCTACAGAGACGCTAACATAAATAAGTTTTAACAAGCGTATAAGAATTTCGACGGAGCTTGATGGGAACGAATGGCTTAGTTGGTCTGAACACTTGGACGGTTTCCAAGAGGCGCGGGCTCAAATCTTGCTCCGTTCAAATTTTTATACGTTTTTAAATTTAGTATTTTTGTTTCCTTAGTGTGGAATAACACTTTAAAAAAATAGTAAATATATATATTCCGTTGCCAATATTCCCAACAGACTTTTAAGCATACTAACAGTAGCTTCGCCTGTATAAACGTGAGAAAATCCTGCAACGTTATGTAAACTCACTTCTTGCCTACCGACACGTGGTTGTATCCAAAGACTATGCAATATTTCTTCCTCATATCACCAATTTAGCAAGGAAGACATAACGATAAAATAAATTAAATGTAAAAGGTGCTCTTCTTATGCCCATAATATACTATCCACTAAAGAATATCCACTTCTACTATCCACTGAGAGTTATTAATTTATCTAAATTATGAATATATATATTATTATTAGATAAAAGATCGCAATATCAAAATAATATAAACATTCCATTTGCAAAAAAACACAATTAAAAAAGCGATATATCCACATACTAAATGTACAACTCGAATAAGAGAATCTAGTTTTGTTAGTTTTTATTTCATTAAAGATTAATCTACAAACGACTTGAGCCTTGAATTAAAGCAAATAATAAAATACTTAAGGCATCGTTTTAATATACATAGGTGATATAAAAACATAGTACATAAATAAATCATAAATCATGTTTTTTAGAAATTATATTTAAATACAAATTACCTGTAAAAAAATAATCTGATTGTAAACGTTTGGAAACAACCAAGGCTATCTGATTTACAATTTTTGACCACAAAATTTCTCACCTCAGTTACTGAGGATAAATTATATTTAAAAAAAAATAAACCTTAGGCGGATTCAACAACACCCTACATTTTATAAAATTCTTTAAAACATAAACATTTAATACAAATATATAAACATTTAATACAAGAATTTTATGTCCGCTGATTTGACTGTTTATAGTTTTGGGGTCTATTTGGGGAATAATTTTAATTATTACTATTTTCTCGGTCTGGTATAATAAAGTGCAGCGTAAGCTCCTTCACTCAACACGTACTTTCCTGATATATGATATTAAATATTTTTTTCCTACTATGCGTATACATCGCAAGTTGCGAAAATCATAAATATATCGCAATTTTTATTTTTATAAATAATAATTATTATTATAAGAATGTTATACAAATAATTCTTTTAAAAGCCTGTAACATTTTATAAATATTTCATAGAATAGCGTGTAAATTGATTGTTCTAATTGATGCTTGCCTTCACAGTAATCCGATAAAGCACTTATTCTCATAACATGTTTTAATAATAGCCAAGGTTTAAGTGAATTGGCTCTATTGTAAAATACTAAATGTAGAAAATATTTTTCACTAAGTAATTATAATTATGTTTATATGTTTTTGTAAGCTTCTAGCTTATAGCAGTTGGTTGAGCAAAGACAGTTAGTTCCCAACTTTCCGCCAATTTCCAAAATATTGCATGGTGAGTGGCGCAGCTGAACGATGAATGCAGAAAATTCCCACTTGTAAGAAATGAACCCACATAACGTCACATTTACAGTCAAATGCTTTAGTGCTAAGCCACTATAATTTCAAAGACAATGACGATTTCTAAGATAATTCTTAGAAATCGTCATTATCTTTGAATGAACTCGCACATTATGTATAAAACAGGACAAATCATGTTATTGTTGTTATAGTGGTATAAAAATTACCATCTAAGAAAATTTCAACAAGAATCGAATTCAACAAGAAAGAATAAATTGATAAGATACAGCCTCAAAACTGTTTTCTAGACAAACAGACAGACGGACAGCTTAATAATAGTATTCCGTCTTCCACTTTGGATACGGAACCCTAAAAATCATACATTTTCTCGGGAAACTCCTGTATTCGTGATGATATTATTAAGGACATATGATAAGTAGATAAAGTGAAATTTAAATAGCTTACATTATTTTAATCATTAAATTTTGTTAGGGATTTAAACCTAGGAAAACTAAAAGACATACACAACGTAGCCTATAAGCCACACACAGTCAGTACAGTGAAAAATAAACACAGATGGAAGTTTGTCACAGTAAATCCCGGATGCAATTATTCCGCTTATGATGGAGCATTTCTGAGATATCGTTCGATGCTAGTTTAAAAATATAACAGGATATATGCAATTGATCTGTGTAATCATAGCTTCAAGTTTATGTCACAAAAAATATGCTATGTACTTTAGTTCTGTACAAATTGCTTTAAAGTACATTTAAATAATTATTTAGTTAACAGATTTACTTACGTATAAAGAAATAAATAAAACAAATATTTGCTGTGCATTTACAAATAAAATTTGAGCTTAATGAATAAACAATTGAAAGTTATTATATTTTATTAAGGTTGATGTAACTTTTTATTTATTAATCGAAAAAATAAAACAGACACAAAATGTTGAGGAAAGATTGCTTTAATATAATAGTGTTAACTGTACGATAATTTGGTTTGCCATTTCTGAAATTAGCGCCCACAAACGAACCAACAAACAGACGAACAGACAGAAAAACAATCAAAAACTTTAAAAAATACTATTTTGGGTCCTATTATATTATTAAATACTATACAATTTTTTTAATATATCTTCTATGTAGAAACAGCGATCAGTTGCAGATTTATTCTAATCATAGATGTTGAAGAACTCTTTACGATGATGATAATGTTATTATTGAATATTTCTTGTTTTTAAATTATGAAACCTGTTTCTATTCAACATGATTTGTTTTCAAAATATAATTAGGTCATAGGCTGTTCTTCTTAAAACAATAATGAATTAACAAAAAAATATTGTACGTATCGAAATTCCTGGTAGCAGCGTTGTTCTCTTAACTTTTTTTTAACTATAATGAAACAGGTTGTCCATCATGTTTTGGGTTTGCCCATATAACCATTTAAAGGGACGACCACTAAAAGTTTCATAGCTAGCCGGTATTCCGTCTCATGAGACATACGAAGGCGATCGCGTGCGCACGTCGGCTTAACATCTTCGTCGATTAATTATTACTAAAACTTTCATATTACTAATATTTTATGACAAAGTGGCATTTTTGTGACTGTTTATTACTCAATGGAGTTATATATTCATATATTTTTATAACTGTTCGTAGTTTCCGTGTAGTGTTATAAAGTTTTTGCGATATTACATCAGTGTAAGCATTGTGACGTTTAATATCGTCGATAAGGAAAGTAAGTATTTCAGTAGCTACAAGGAGTTTTGAGATTTAAGATTGTAGATTAAATTGAAATTTATAATATATTTATAATCATGCTTGAGTTGTATTACATACGTTGCGTAAAGCTTATTTTTTCATTTATGATTTACGTACATTTGTGTTATACGTTCTGGAATTAATATGGATCTATCTAAATATCACTTTCGTTTCTCACTTTCCGCCGAATTTGAGGCATCGCGTCTCTCCATTTTTTCTAATTCTACAAGCAAAATATCAAGATATAAAGACTTTTAGGATAGCTAATATTTTTGACAGTGATATTCTGAAGTGTCATACTGTATATGTTAAAAATATTTTTTAAAATAATTTTATTTAATTTGAATTCTGAATAATTTGAAATAACTTATAATATTTTTGTAATGGCATATCCATTTTACACATATATCTTTAGGTCGAATTTCGCTTGCGAAAAACAAATCATACATAATAATAATTATGTACCTATTGCTAGCTTCGGTTACATAGACATTTTTTTATTCTAATTGCAATCGACTTGGTACCAGGAAACTTATCAATAATAATGTACGTACATGATCTCAGCAGTACAAAATATTGATTAAATACCATGTCGTGTTTGTATAAAAAGTTTGACACAAACATGTATTTAAAATACAGGCCGTTACGTTCTATTCTAGTTCTAATTGCATCTAAAATTTAAATATTATGCATTCTTAAAAAAATGCTCCAGTACTATTCTGGTACAATTATTATACAATTTAGCTTTAAATAATATAAATATTTCAGCTTATAATGATTTAATATTTATTTAAAGTTATTTTTACTTGAATAACAAAGTAATTTTTACTTAAAGCAATGCAAGTTGCGTGTGCATTTTTAATTATGCATTTTCCCATACGATATTTTACGCTTTGTAAGCATTAAATAAGAATTATATTCCGGAATTTTGCTGGGGAAATATCCGATATCAATATTAATATGACGATCGATAATTCGCACCTATTGTCACGATTCGATTACTAGATGGACTTATAACCACTAAAGCGTCCATATGTCTATACTAATTTTTACTATTGATTGTAGTAAATTAAGCTTTAAAAAACTAAAATTAATTATTTTTACTAATAACAAATACCTCTGGTCTGGATATGGCATCTTCGAGTCCTCATGATATGTAATTTATTATTTGATATTTATTATTTTTATTTTTGTTTTAATGTCCACATAAGTAATAAAGACTGATACAAAGCAACTAC
>DWMZ01005399.1:0-10969 GCA_018249855.1 Eueides tales michaeli | reverse complement strand
AATGAACAATAAATATTAAGAGTAAGTTTCACAAAATACAATAGTGAATTGGTTTTGATCGGTTAAGCTTTTAAGATTAACATTAACACACAGACAATTAGAAAAAAATATATAAAAAGTTATAGTTTTTAGGTTTTAACATATCAAGAAATAATATTAAATAGCTCTCAATAAGCATTCTTCTCACAGATATAATATATGATCTGAATCATCATTTGCGTCAATTGATTGTATTATTGTAAGTGTGTGTAACTACGGCAGAAAATTCAAGAAGTTCTTGTTTCTCATTAGAACACCAACAAGATTTTATTTCTTTTTTTCTAGCATCACGATGTATCCCACACGAGGCAGGGTAGGCAGAGGGAACCCGGGAACCTAGTGTCAAGACACTCCGTTCCACTTCCGTTCCCCACTTTCCGCCGATTTTGAGTGTTTGTTTTGAGATTTTGAGTTGAGTGGCGGTACTCAACGCCGCCCTTTGCCTTATCACCAGAGCGAAGAAATGAAAACATTAAATATTTAAATTGAAAATATTAAATATTTCATTTCCTCGACTAGGGATCGAACCCAGAACCTATCGGTTACAGGCAACGCTCGTGCCGCTGCGCCACGACAGGCCTAACCAGCTAGATACTACAACATATAAGGTATATTTAAAAATATTTCTTTGAATTTTTCGACTTACAAGATGTGAATTTTTCGACTTCCAAGATGTGTATTCACAATCAGCAATAAATTTCAGTTCATTCCTTCGGGATTCGATATATTATACCAATAAATAGTTTCAAATTTAAACAAAAGTCAGTCAAGTTTTCGTGTGAGATATTATTTCATATCTTTGTACCTAACTTAAATTAGCTGTATGTATATAAGAAATTAAGAAATATCAGGAATGATTATCTACTCGTTATATATTTATGTTATATCATAAAAATCTCGGGCCGTCAAGAAATAAAAGGTTAGGGTAGGCTAGGTTAGTAGAAAGAAGGTAGCCTTCTGCCCTACAACGTACGGAATACAGCATGAAGAAAAAAAAAACTACAATTTCTTAGATCACACAATTAAAAGATACTCGAATTTATGCATTTTGTATGAAATTCGCTACGTAATCAAAGCCTACAGTGTACTTTCTGTAAACCTACATTTATAATCACGAAGTGGGAACTTGCAGTAGAATAGAGGTAAAATCTAAGAAAATGGATTTTAAATTAATATTACAGTTAAGTACTATTACATACTTATAATTCTAGGTCAACTCATAGAAAATGAGTTTATCAACTTTCATAAGTTGTATTTTCTATTGTCCTACAATTCTGAAATTGGAACAAAACCGTCGGTGAACAAGTCTATATCCCACTTGATGAATTTTTTTACATTTAAGAAAACGTATATTTTATACATACAAATAGATCTTTGTGACAATAGCTCTTTTGTGAAAAATCCTTTATATAGGACGTATATTGTATAGAACGGACACTGCACCCTGTGAATCCTATTGAGATCATACTAATACCTTTGAATGGGATGGTCGTCGATGACACACTCTACACTCTTCCATACAAAGGGACGGGTCGTGTTCATTACGTAGCAGTGATTGTAAAGTCATAGAAATGTTTAAATGAAGTTCTATAGGCAGGTGTTTTCGATTTAATATGCGTTTTCTTTTTGAGATTTGAAATGTTATACAAACGTTTAAATAGAAGTGAACTCGTATTTTTTATTTTAAAATATTATTCTTCTTTTAAAAACGAGGATGAATGTTCTATATTAGTTATCTACACCTTTGTATTTCTCCGTTAATTTAGTTAATTATTTCTTTTTAGAATGAGTGTATTTTTCGTTTGATCCTCTTTCTACTAATTCGGCATCCGATTTTGAATTCCAATGAAAGACAGAACGAGCACTACTCATTTCGAAATATATATGCAAGTAATATGTGTGCATATTACCAGCTTATACAATAACTGTAATCTGATGATAATAAAAGGCTGATGATAATAATAGGAGACAACAATCCTCAATAATTACGATTTGAGGATAATCTTATCAATATCACTAAGATTTATAGTAACTGGCTGTATTCTATGAAGTTAATCGGGTAAGCTGGTAATCGTTAAGTACTAGGCTATATTGTATGTAAACATATTTACATTTTTGTTTTTTTTTTTAATGTAAAAGATTTTAAGAACCGTCGTAATTTCTTTATGTTAATACCTATTTGATTATATTGAAGCTTATATTCCATTGTATGAGAATAAGTTGAGGATTACAATATCTAAAGTAGTCTTTTTAATAATAACAAAGAATAAATTTAAATTAGTACTAGAAAATGAAATAACAAAAAATGTAGAACCTACTTCAAAATTATACATTAAGTTTTTTTAGTTGCAAAAGCCAATCTCAGATTTATTTAATTTTATATAATAATCTGGTTGGGATGGAGGCAAGTACCCACCTTAAAGACTGGCAACACATCTGGGGCTGTGGGCGGCGGTGATCGTTCACGATCAGGTGACCGGTACGCTCGTTTGCCTTGTCTTTACCATAAAAAGAAACAAAATATTTTCAGTAGTCAGATTACTGCGGAAGGCTTATAGGCTATGTTACTAACATATTCCTATGATTATGCAGACGAATCCGCAGGTAAAAGCTAATATATAGGATATTTTTTCTAAATTTAATTTGTAATTTACATCAATATATAGATATGTACTGTGAGTTAAATATTAATAAACGTCTTTATGTGAGGATATTAGTCTTTTATCTTGCTAGATGAAATATCAAACTGTGAAAGGACATATGGACAAATCGGGTTTAATAAAATCGGCAAGTCGATGAGTTTTTCTTTTATATATCAAGCTAAGAAAATTAATTTTACACAGATTTTTCACTTGAATTTTATGTTTATGCGATCTTACTATCTTTCTTATAGGTAGTAAACTATTTTTCTTACATTTGAAATAATAAAAAAAAATCAATACATAACACAAATTGAGATATAACAAAAAGTGGTACTAATTAAAGTTATACTAATAGATCTGTAAGTATTTTAAATGAAACATTTTTAAACGGATTAATCGCGTATATTGATTTTTACACATTTTTGGAAACTCCTCGCGTACTGCCAGGGCAGTACGGCAGCAATGCACCTCAGTCTACCCGTGACCAAGGACTACTGTAAAGTGTTCGAAACGTCGGGTTTCCAAAAATCTGTAAAAATCAATATACATGATTAATCTGTTTAAAAGTATTTCATTTAAAATGTGTAACAATCGCAAAAATCAAAGATATTAGATCTGTAAGTATTCAAATTAAGCTTGTTAAAAGCCGGGTACTCATCTATAATTGTAGGCGGCAGTGGGCGGCGGTGATCACAAAAAATACTGTAAAAAATACAATACAATTAAATAAATTAGAATTAATTACTTTTTATATTATTAAGATATATAATTTGTATATATTTGCTTCAATTTTAATGTTGTATTGCACCTAATGCCTACTTTACATTGAAAAACTGTCTACTCAAACGTTGATGAATAAAATAAAGGAACGTATCTTGAGTACAGACCGCAAGGAATAAGCTGAGCTTTGCATTTGTGTGAGTGTACAAATGTAAAGCTCAGCTCAAAGACATGGTGAACCATGTTTCAAGTTGTCATACCTATAGCTACTAGTGTAGGTGTGACAACTTGAAACATGGTTCACCATGCCTCTTGTTGGATTTAAGTTAGTTTAGTCCTTTATTTAATGTTATTAACAACAAAATGTTTTTAAATTTCCATATTTTATTTTTTCAATTTTTTAAAAGCAAAAGATCATGAAGGAAGCAGTAATAAAAGGAGAAGAAAAAAACGGTTACGCGGTTTTATTTAGCTCGCTCCGTTTGTTTCATGGGTCATATTTAGTGATTGAAATTTCGCCCCTTACGTTATCCGATTGATCTGAAATTTGGTATACGCCTTTGATTCTGGCGACAATACAATTGTATATATTCAATATTATTGTGAATCTAAGATGGCCGGCGCTACAAGATGGCGGACAACTTGGTTTCTTTCAATCCCATCAATATGAGTATCAATTGAAAGGACTTGTTAATAAAATACAGTGCAATATAAAAAATCAAAATCCAAGATGGCCGCCGCTACAAAATGTCGGATAATTTAGTTTTTTTCAATCCCATTAATATGGGTATCAAATGAAAGGGCTTGTTAAGTAGAATACAGGGCATTATACAAAATGAAAATCCAAGATGACCACCGCTACAAAATCTCGGATGATTTCAATCCCGTTTATTTGGATATCAAATTAAAGGCCTTGGTAAGTATACGTAATAGCAATATGAATCCCCTACCTAAGCGTGAAACTATTTGAGGAAGGTCAAGTCTACGTGGCCCTTAGTAAAGTGAGATTTTTGGGGGGATTACGTATTGAGCAGTTGGATTTCATTAAACTAAAGCGCAAGAAACCTTGCAATAATGATGCACTCGACGAATTAAATAGAAAAATAAAAAAGTAAAAAAGATTTTTAAGTTAAACGGTTTTATTAAAAACAGTAAATTTTTGCAGATAAATGTACTAAAAACTAAAAAAAAAATTATTGGCTTCAGTCATGGATACCAATATGTATATAAAAGTACAGTAGTTATCACTTATATGCATTACATATTTGACACATACAAATCTAAAGCGTTAATACGTTGTTTATATAGGGAAATTTGACATAAAATATTCATCGGAGCCTCAAATTTATAGATGTTGCTATATAAAGCTTACCTCCTACCATTATTTTACGCAAAATTTTTTACATTGCATAGTAATTTTTCTTACTTAAATTCATTTACATAAAGCGTTTTTTTTTGTTTTTACATAGCACTAGCAGCTGCTTGCTTAAAATATTTAAATATTTATTTAATTATAGTTAAGTATAAAAGTAATACATTGTGGTAGTAGAAAAGATTAAATAGCAAGGAGGCGAGTGTCTCTTCCTGACATTCCGCAGTTCCTGAAGTCCGCAGTCCATGTTCCTGAAATAATAAATAATTATATCGAATTGATCTTAATGCTTTATAGATCTTAATGCATTTTATTTAATTTTTCTAATATAACAATTTATAATTCTTCTTGTGAATATTTAAGTGAATAAGTTCGTGTTGTTTTGATTATAGTATATAAATAATATACAAAATGACATGATTCTAAATTATTTCGTGAAATTCTGTATCCTACTTTTAGCCAAAGAAGCAAAGTACAAGATAATTGTTTCGTCTATCTTTCACTAGCATTTTGTAAAGATTATGTAGAAGTATAAATTGAAATTAAAAAAACACATCAATTATCCATAACTACAATATACTCTTACTTTTATATATACTATACAGATATTGAAAAATGATAGTGTTATTAAATGTTGTAAGCAATTCAGATACGTAAATAAATATTTGTGTAGGTTAAGCGGGCGAAGCCGCAAGTGGATCTCTAATATAAAATAAATATGGGAATTTTGTGAAATATGTAAAATAAAATACATACAGACCGAATATCTGCAGAGTGATATCATGTTTCAATAGAAAAAAATTAAAACGTAATTAAAACAAATAGAAAATGGCTCAATATAAACGAAATTTTTTAGTTAATTTTGTCTATCGGAAAATAATATTGTTCATATTATTTTTCCAACAGTCAAAATTACTAATTAAGTTTTTATTAAAATTGAAATATTGTATATTTTATTTCTGACATATTTAATTAGATATTCATTATGATTTATTTATGAAATTTCTGAAATATTTTCATGTTACAGAGATTTGGTACAATTTTATGAACAACTTGATTTTCAAAGCAAAAAATGCTTTAGTGCCTTAGTTAGAAATTAAGTCTTTTCTTTTACTTATAGCTAATAAAATCCTTATAAAATAAATGTGTATGAATATATTACATGTAACTGGCCGCTCAAGTCAAAAATCAAGAAGCCAAGAAATAAGAAACAAGACCAAACTGACAGATGAATTTCACTAAGCAGGAAAATTGAAATGGAGCTGGGCTGGCCATGTAGCGAGATGCACAGGCCAGCGATGGACTCTTAAGGGCACAAACACATGGAAAAAGGAACGTGGGCAGACCACAAAAAAGGTGGAAGGATGACATAGAAGAGACGGTTGGGAAAGACTGGACAAAAATAGCACAAGATAGAAAAAATGGAAAGAATTGGAGGAGGCCTACGAGGGGTTCCTATAGTATAGATTTTAAGAAAAACTAACGTTAGAATTAACTATCTTCTAAACTTCTAATCTTATAAACTTCACTAACATAGATTTACATTGTATTGTTATAGGTAAAATAAAAGGCTTTATTATTATTATTATTATTATTATTATAACTGGCCGCTCTTGACGCTTAAGCGCAATCGTGCAACTGTAAACGTGACAGGTTGTGGCTTCGATCAGGGGATTGCGATCATTTACCTCCGCTTTAGTAACAAGACAAAGCGCAACGTAGAATTTCGGCACTTAAGACTCAATGCCGTAAATTTGGCCTAAATTGGAAAATGGAACGTAGCTTCTTAACAATAGGTTTCCATCAGCGTACCGTGCTATGTGCATGAACGAGGAATTAAAAATATTTTTATTTTAACCTAACCGTCCTCTTATGACAATTTTTCTCTCACGCCGTATTTATTCTGCAATAGAAGTAACATTAATTTCCTTTAAAAAGTAAATTTACCCAAAAGACATTGTGTCTTTTTTGTGTCTTAAACTTATAGTTTGCTATTAAATTTGCTACTACTGGAGTAGCACCTCTGAGTATCAGTAAATTTATTCAATAGTCCTAATGGAAACAACACTTGACTATGATTCAAATTAATTTCTGTTGCTACCCAGTTCTATAGATATGTATGTATATATAATTATATGTACATATACAATTCAATGGATGCTGCATTTTGTACAGAGATTAATTATTAAAAGTATCTTTGATTTTCGCGATTGTTCGAAACGTCGGGTTTCAAAAAATGTTTAAAAGTCAATATACGCGATTAATCCGTTTAAAAGTGTTTCATTTAAAGATTAATTATTTTTACCCAGTTGTAACATTCATTTTTTTTATGCCATGAAGGTAATTTTAATCTATGTAAAATCCGTGTATTTAACTCAGTTAATTGGATAAGTAATAATGCTGTATTGCTTGAAATATTTTTTTCTCAATTTCATGCTGTATCCCGCATATGGCAGGGTAGGCAAAGGGAACTTATTAACCTAGTGTTAAGACACTCCATTCCACTTCCGTTCCTCACTTTCCTCCTCCTCACGGCGCGCCGCGCTTTGTCTTGTCAGCAGAGTAGTAGAATAGAACTAATTCCCAGAGAGGGTACCAAACCTATATCCAATAGGATATGGCTTAAAAAAGTTTTATTTTTTACTATAAGTGCAATAGCACTTACAGTAAAAAATGAAAGTTTTTTAAGAGTCACATAGCATTCTAAATATTTGTAGGGTTTTAAATTATGTGAAAAATATAATTTAGCAATAAATATTTATTACGTGAAACATGAAAATGATGTGATAGTCTAGACGTTTGCAATAATCATCCAGAATGTGAGTATTGATCCAGTGTTATATCAGCCATAGCACACTCTTGGATCCGCTTCATTTTTATATGCAATTTATATAAGTCTACCAGACCAAATTAATTTTCTTGCATACATCTTTATATTTACATTGTCAATTACACATTTATAGAAAAACATACATTATACAAGTATTTCGTCAATTCCGTCACTGGTCCATATCGATGCAGAGTGATGTGCTCGAACAGCGCTTGGGTTTCGTAATGCAGTTGAATATTTACAAGGAAATGAACTTCGTAACGCTCGTCTTCAATACATTCTGATCTGTTTTCAGAAGTTGCTAATATAATATATATTATTTCGGCCATTATTGATCTTTTCTGCCCACAACATTGCTCATCACTCACATCACATAGTCTAGCGTTAACATTAATTATTATAAGCAAACATATAGCTTTAAAGGTTATTTATTAAGGATCCATTAAAATTGCTTATTTAAGATTTTCCTTTATGAATTTCCGTGTTTTGTTTTTAAAGGTCAGAAAACAATTGTAGTTTAAAGTGAAGTATTTAAGTATGGAGATTTTATAATGAACTATCTTTTACCCGCGGCTTCATCGATGTCAAGATAGAAATAACAAAGAATCACGATAATACATTACATATTTGCAACGATCAAAATAACTCTGATCGCAGAATGTATTATACCTATTGTAATATATAAATTCATTAATACCTATTGTAATATATAATTTCCCCTTTCTACGTATTGGACTGGGGCACCCTTGTCTATTGTTTTAGGGCAAAAAAACATATAATATTTTTTTGTTTGTTGTACATATTTTAGTTATCGCGATACTAAAAAGAAACTGCTTGACATGAAATAATAATAAACCAATAAAGCTTATTAAACTAATTAAAAACCCCCAAACAAAAATACTCTAAAAATTAAACCAACATCTGGACCAAAATTCCAAACTAAACTTATTTTCCCGAATCATACCTTATACAGCATACACTAAAAATTAAGTCACCTATTTGGAGCTACGATGCAACAGACAGATATGCTCACACTATATAGTCAAAATTACAGCCACCTCTGCTTCCGTCGGAGCTGAAAACGCCCACAAATAAAGTGACTCTATAAAATATATTCCTTTAAATTCCGCTACGACTATATTTATTACCCATAACAATTAGATGGAAAATAGATTTATAGTACAACTTCATGAAGCCGAGAACCGTAGTAAATCATTACGAATTCATTTTCAAACGGTAATACTAGAATGACCTTCTAAGCAAAAGAAATGTGATGGATGAAGACTACTATTTACATATGTCAAGGGAAGCTATTGTACTTCTATCAAAGACAGCCTCTAGTATAAGCGACGACGAAGCGTCAATCTAATTTCATTTAAACTTCGCAAAGAACGAGGAAGCAGTTTCAACTTTCATAAATTTAAAATATAATTTGTAAAGCAGTTCTATTTAACATTTATTAGCTACTGCAATCTGTTGCTTGTAATATTTTTTGTTTGGTAAATTTCTAGTCCGCAAAAGTTGACGTTATTTCTCTTATAAATTAAGTAGCTTTAAAACTTATAAAAGGTTTCAAGGGCAACTGAATAAAAGCATTTGTAATGAATTATTTAAATTTTGCGAAAGCTATGAATCCTGTTTTTTTAGTAAATGAAAAAGTTTGAAGTACCAGTAACTTAGTAGCAAAAAAGGGTGATATATATTTTTTGACCCTTTTACTACATATAGAATGACACAGGGAACTTTGTGCCAAGATACTCCCTATCTAAAAGGTAAAAAAGAAACCCTTTATGATAACTTTGTTGTCAGTTTGTCCATCTGTTAAGACAATTTATCTCGAGATAGTGAAAAAAATCAAGCTTCTAATGCCTTAGAAGAACGCATTCAAAAGATAACAACATTGATGCATAGTTATTGCTGCATTTTGTATGAAATTCGGTGTGTTATCAAAACCTGTAAGATATTTTCACTGGACCAATTTTTTTGGCACAGAAATTTGGCTCAAATAATTTTCAATACAATCAAAGGAAACAAACCTTACAGTGATATAGGTATCTTGAATAAAAAAAGTATTACAAACTCGCAAACTTAAGATTCTCAACTTTTATACTAACTTCCCGTTAATATATAATCCTGAATTTGTTTGGGGAGTAAAACTCGCACTTGACCTGTTTTTTTTACAATAAAAGCAATTGTGAGACCCTAAAAACAACTAAACTAGCACTCGTAAAAATATATATTTTATAAGTATTTGAAGTACGAAGCAAACGCTCCAAATATTCATAATTTCATAAAATATTTCTGTAAGATTTTTTCTTTGAAACAAAATTTATAATTAAAGAGGAGGATCCTTTTTATGTATTCTTATACAGAAATTTTGAACATATACATATATTTTGTTTAACGCTATGTTTAATGGAATAAGAAGTAATTTCCGGTGGGTTGAAAATCAACTTCTACTTTATCAAAAAAATAAGTATCGAAAAATTGTGTCAAAAAGTTATATATCTCTTTCTTTTCCCATCTACCCCAAATGTAATTTTTTTTCTCACATAAGTGACAAGTATGCAAAGAAGACCTAAAGTCAGATGGTAAGGGTTACGATAAGTTATATTATAGAATATCTACTGTATATTTAGTACTTTAAAGATATTGTATGTAAAATACAAAATTTAAAAATACTACATTTAAAAACGTATCAAAATTTGATCAAAACAAGATTTGAACCCGCGCCTCTTGGGATCCGTCCAAGCGCTCTGACCACTATGCCATTCGTTCTCACCAAGCTCCGTCAAAATTTTTATACGCTTGTTACAACTTATTTATGTTGTTATGTTGTATTTATGTAGGGAGATTTTTACAAACTTCCGCTACCTAAAGACAATTCGTTAGAATTATCGCTTGGCAAGAGAGAATGCTATTTATTAATATGGAATAATACTTTAAACATAGTAAAAATATATTGTATGTATTTATAATTTACTTATCCTATACGATTACCTGAAATATACGATTTTTTTAATATTATAGATACAAATATTCAAACGAAACTAATTTTGATCTATGTATAAAATACAAATCTACACATTTTAACTATGCCTTTCAAAAAAACATATGTTACTTGAAATGCTTTATGTATTAAAATTTAATGATACACACTTTTCATATATTATATTTTATCTCAGGTTAAATGTAGAATAAAATTAATATTCTTTTAACATTCTGCTTAATTACTAAATTTTAAAAACGTATAAAAATTTCGACGGAGCTTGGTGAGGACGGATGGCTTAGTGGTCAGAGCGCTTGAACGGTTTTCAAGAGGCGCAGGTTCAAATCCTGCTTCGTCCAAATTTTTATACGTTTTTA
>DWMZ01005398.1:0-10971 GCA_018249855.1 Eueides tales michaeli | reverse complement strand
ATTACATAACCGTTTAGGTATCATTCAATGTTATAATCAATACTTCAACTGTAAAAATAATAGATTTACACAATATTTTACAACAAAGTAAATATTGACATGGATTTTAGAAGGCTTTATATAAATTAAAAAAAAAAAAGAAAAACTATATATTGCGTACGATTCTGATCTCTGGGCTATTGCACCACAATATCATCTTGAACCATTTGATCGTCGTCTTCTTTCTGTGACCGTATCTTCTGAATTAATGAATCAATTTCATTATATTTTTTAAAGCAAAGCGTTCGTCTAATGAAAATTGAATTAAGAGTATTGATTTTTTGAGTCAGGTAGTTTTGTAATTTTTTTTTTATATTATTCATTTGTATCTCCCTATTTTCGTTCCGTAGGAGTAAGTAAAGAAGTAAGTAAGTAGGAGTTCCGTTCATGTAGTATATATAACTTGTGACCTTACATTGGAAAGTGGCAGAAATCAACGTTGTTCTTTATGTTCTGATACTCAAGATTAAATTTCTTCAAAATTGGATAGAGTTTGCGGAGAATAGTGTCTTACTACTAGTTTCCATTTGCCTACCCTACTGTTAACGTATTTTTTCAAATACCATAAAATAGTACTAAATAATTCCTCAATATGGGGAACAGATTTATAATCAATTGCGTTTTCAGTCCTATACATTCTATTGAAGAGTAGTAGTATACCAGGACGGTTTATAAAAGTTTTGTAGTAAAAGAAACTATTAATATAAAATATATGTATATTTTAAAAGCATTGTGACTATATGCGTTTCTGTCGATTTGGTCACGATATGTCTAAGCGCATCCACGTAAAAAAAAACCACATCCGTGAAACTTTATTACCATTTATTGTGATGTCATTTGGATTTTATTGACTTATACTAAACTAAACAGGAAAAAAATTATGCCAAATGTTGATTAATGGGATCACGTCGCAATGATATTTCATACGGTATTTTCTATACAATGTTTTTAAGATTTAATATTTGACCGTTTGACTGTTAAGGTATTGATTGGCAAAGTGCGGGGTTAAGTTCCGTCACTCAACATGCCATGTCTCCAAAATTTGGGAGATCGTGAGGAACTCTGCCTACCCTGCGTGTAGAATACAGCGTGAAAATGAAAAATATATGTCTCCTTTAGCAAGCTAGGCAGAGAGAAACTGGTGTTAAGACACTCCGTACCGTAGTTATCGTATATTGCACGTCGAGTGGTTAAATTCAAGTAACGATTTTATTTTCTTGCCAGAAAATAAAACGTTTTTTTTTAACTGGGAATAGCATCTACGATCTTCAGATTGACTGTGAGACACAATGCCGCTGCTCGGTCACCTTCATGTTCATGGTCATAATTTATAAATTGTCATGTATTTGCATACTATTTGCATCTTACATTTAAGTATATAAATATACTATATTTCATCATAAATATATCATTATCATTAATCGGCCTATCGTTGCGCAGCGGCGCGTCCGTAAACGACAGGTTGCGAGTTCGATCCCCACTCGATTCAAATGAAATAGGTATATAATCATTTTATTTCTTCCCTCTGGTAACGCGGCGTTGGGTTTCGCCACTCAATACGCAATGCTCCAAATTCGGAGGAAAGTGGGGAATGGAAGGGCATGTCTTCACATTAGATTCCTTAGTTCCCTCTGCTTTCCCATTTATGAGTGGAATACAGTGTGAAGCTAAAGATATATTAATATTAGTATGTCTAAACAATTAAAAAATATATATAATATATATTGTTATATAATTATTTTGTATTAATTACTACAAACAAAAACTTTTAGGCTTATGGCTTTAGGCTTATGGCTTTATGGCTTATTACTATAAAAAAATGTTATAACTGAAATATTGTAAGTGGTTGATTTCCCAAAAATAAACAAGGTAAAAAACAAAAATATAAAATAGTTTTGTCTTTCAAAGCATTTGGCATAATTCTAGCGTTCATCCTGCTTCATCCTCTAGTACATTTAATTGGATTGAAACATAATGAAAGTGGTTAGAATAGGTGAAATGTAAAGGAAATTATAAAATTTTATGTAAATTAGTTTTTTTATTTGTATATATATATACTGTTACATATTAGCAGTCAGGAAGCAACTAGCTTCATAATAAATAATAATTTAAAAAACTAAAAAATACAATATTGTAAAAAAAGAACTAATAAGAAATAAAAACAATAAAGGAAATGTTTTAGGAATCAAGAGGTGCTTTTTAAGTGACACTATGCATCCCATGTCCTTTGATAACGTGTAAAAAGTAGACTCTAATTTTATTTTTGTGTATTGTATTCCTTCTATTTTCGCTTTCGCACTTGTTGTCGAAATAATATTGACCATAGCGTTCATACTCTATGCCAATAAAGTCAATTCTCGGTATCTATTGTAACATGTTCTAGGAACATAATGAATCCAATAACAAAACACGATAAATTCAACACTTTCCTCTTAAATTCCTATAAATGATTGCAATAAAACATTTATTTGTTTATATTCAAGTGGAAAAATATTATGATGATTTTCTTTAGATTCACGCATTATAAATTCTGTGTATGTATAATGCGTGATTGTCTTATTGATAATAATATTTTGCAATATACTTTTAACTTGCCACTGCAGAAATTAAAAATAACTGGAAAGAAGATGAGGCCTACCATGAAGTAGGGGCACAAGGGATCCACTGAAACTATAAATGCAAATTGTGGGTACGAATCCTACTCGAGAAATTGATATAATTATTATTTTCAGTTTTTCGTTTTGGTAATAAGGCAAAGCGTGACGTTGAGTTCCGCTACTTAACACGCAATGCCTCATATCTGACTGAAAGTCGGGAACGGAGTTACTTAACACTATAAACTACATTAATACACTGTAGAAGAATATTTAAAAGATAAAAAATTAAGATCAACGGAATTTTATTACTACTATTGTGATACATAAAAAAAATGTAGCCTTAAATTAGCAACTGTTGAGTTTCTTGGTGGTTTTTAACAGAAGTGCCTTCCGAGACGGTGCAAGCTTTATGCTAATTCGGCGATTCAAAAGTGTTTACAATAGTCTATATAAATAAATAATATTTTGAATTTGTCTGTCCTCTTTCGGCACAAATAAAATAGTGAGATTTAATTCTTTACAAGATGTTTTGTTTTGTTTTTTGTTTTTTGTATATCTCAGTGGCTTTTCCCAGTTATAAAAATTTGGAGTGCCCTCTCGAGATGAAAATTTTATCATACATGGAATATATCGATATGTTGTTGATTAATTTCCCACGCGTCACTCATTTTCCTAGTGATAAGAGGCCAGCGACTCTTTACGAGCATAGGTCGACTTAGCAAGTTAATAAGCGATGATAATGATTATTTTTTTTAAAGTTCACTCTGTATTCGGCATCAGCAGCATAGCAGGATAGGCAGGAACCTAGGAACCTGATGCTAACACACTCAGTTTCCCATTTCCCATTTAGGCATTGCATGTTGAGGGGCAAAACTCATCGTCGCGCTGTGGCTTGTTACCAGAGCTGGGATATAAAAATTTAAATATTTCCTCCAAAGGAATCGAACCCACAACCGTCCCATTTACAATCGCACACTCGTGATGCTGTACCACAAAGAACCTCTATGAAAATTATATATTATGAATGTGTGAATATATAATTTATTATTTTATTTACTACTTTATCTAACAATATTTATGTAATGTGATTTTTCCGCATAAGCCTTATTGATCAACTAGTAATCCGCCTGTGGCTTCACTCGTTTTAACTTTTTTTTTCTTCTATTTCTTATATTAATAATATGTATCACATCATCATCATCATCCTCATCATCATCAGCCTATGACGGTCCACTGCTGAACATAGGCCTCTCCTAGAGCGCGCCACGTTTCTCGGTCCTCTGCTTTCCTCATCCACAATAAGAGTCACAGATTTTGGTAAATTAATTAATATTTTTCATAACATACACAACATATTTAAAAATATATTAAGATGCAACGGTCAATATACTAATCGTAAAATTCCATAGGATATAATACTGTGTCAGTAATTAAAGTAAAAAAAGGCCAAAAGCTGCTAAGCAAAGTCTATTCGCCAAATCATCAATATGAAGTTTGGAGTGAATAGCGATACTTTTACCATTTTCTTGTTAGTTGTTCTGAAAATGATATATCTACTTTTTGTGCTGTTTACTAGTATGTTATTAGCACTAAGCCAGTGTAGGTAGTATTTTCGAGATAGCATTGTATTCATCGTATACGTTTTGTCTTCTTTCCATTTTAAAATACAAAGAAGAATCATAAGCTAACAATACTATATCATGGCTATTTCGAACTGGATTTATATATAAATATTGATTATTTATAAATATTAAAAAGAGAAAATGACCAAGAATTCCCCTGACCCATGCTGATTAAGGACCTAGGAGATTACTGGCAATTCACATCAACTTTCTGAACAGAAGATTCAGTGCGCTTCCTTTTCGGTCGGTATAGTTTCTTGGACGGTGTTCACAGACTATGAAAAGAGCACCCTGTAGTGCTTCGTACTTAATCGGAGATGTTTCCTCCACTATTGATTTTTAATATAAATTCATACTTACAATTTTTTAGTCGTTCACCATTTATTAAGTACCATGACATTAATATTTTAATTAAATTAAAGAACCAAATTCAGACAATAAAGTTGAACGCAAACACATAGACTCAAGCAACATAATAAAAATATTAAAATTAATCGACATGGCCTGCCTAATCTTGTAACAATTTTTCTCTCAGAAAAATATATAATAAATAAACGCCGCTCAGTAAAAATTAGCTTTTATTCCAAAGAAAAGACAAAACTTATTTTGCGTAATAGATAAAAACGGATAATACTACAAATTCAATTCGTATCACACACCACAACAACGAATATATTTGATATAATTAAAAAAGAATTAAAAAGATAAAACCACATAGGAACCACAGAATAATATTTATTTACAATAAAGTAAATAAACCAATCAATACATCGAACCAAAATATAATAACGACAGGCAATCGATAAACATGAAAATCTACACGTAGCAATATATAGAAATATTTCCTATTTTTGTATGCCAATATATATGCATGGTAAAACAAAAAAAGTTGCGTTTCTTAATTATGATTTTAATATAATTGTTTTGACAGAAACTTGGCTAAAGTATAAAGAAGACGTTGTACAGCATCGAATTTTAATATATAACTAGAAAATCTGGTAAAGATGATGAAGTAGCATTTACCATAATGCGTTGAAATATAATTTTTCAGAAGTATCTGCTCTAATGGTAATCATTATTGGTTTACTCTAGCAAGCTTTTCTCTATGCATTTTTCGCAATACACAGAATAAGAGTTAATTTTAATACAATTGTGGACACCTAGTCAGTGAATAGTATCTATTAAATGACCGGATAAGATATTATATTGGAGACTTATATATATATATATATATATATATATATATATATATATATATATATATATATATATATATATATATATATATATATATATATATATATATATATATATATATATATATATATATATATATATATATCAATTTTCCGTTTTTATCTAAAATAATAAACTTTTTGTATGTTTTACCAGAAAACATAAAAAGGTTTTTTTAGAATCACGTCTCTTAAAGGTCAATTACAACTAGATTTTATTAACCTGTCGTCAAGTTTTTATGAAATAATATGAAAAGTAGGTTTTTTCCTAATAAAAGAAACGAACAAAAAACTAACGAACAAAAAACTAACTAAAAATTTATAATTTAACCAGATAATATTAAATATATTATGTATTGTATTTGATTTTACTTCTATAATATTGTTTATATAATTTTTTATTTTATCTATATATGTATGTATGTATGTATTATATTTTTAACTTGTTGCACTGGGTTCCCAGTGTCATCATTAGTGCAGGCTTATCTTGTAATTGTTAATATTTAATTATGATCATAGTCATCCTGTCACTCTTTGGACGTCCATTGTTGGGCGTCCACTGGTGGGCGTCCACTGTTTGGTGTACATTGCTGGGCGTCTTTCAAGGATTAACTCCATAGATTTAACGCTGGTAATAAGTACCCTTATGGCTTAACCTTAAGGTTGTAGTAGCACAGTGGCAATGCATCTGACTATAAACGTGATGGTTAGAGTTCCATTCACACTTGCGGAAATGAATTTTTGGTTTCTTTGCTCTGCTATATTCTGTGTTATAAAGCTGATACATGTTGTGCGAAAATTAAGAATGTAGGTCTATATTTTGACATTAGTATATTTTGGGCAGCGCATATTAATGATATCAACAAACGCATGCAATTCTCTTTCCATTCTCATAAGGACCTCCAATACTTCCTTCCTCATAAAGCCAACATGATACAGCGCAATTTCTTCTCTTGCCAATTCTTGACTACGCCGACGTCTGCTATTTAAATGTGACTGAGGAGTTACTCTATAAAGCGTCTTCAAAACCTTGTCATAAGTTTTTTTTAGGTCTACGTAAGTACGATCACTTTTCTCAATTTTAATATCAGCTCAATTGACTTCCAATCTGACTTTGGTCAGATATGCTCGTTCTTTCACTCCTTTATTATCAATATTTCCTTCCTACCTGCGCTCCAATTTTACCGTACTTTCCATTCCCTCACGATGTTGACGGTCTTGTGTCATCACGACATACCGAAACGAAATTCCCGCATGCCTTATGGAGTCAACTTCCAAAATATTTAATCCCTTTATGTTTTTATTATTTATTATAAATAGCGTCAACATTTTTCACGTGGTTTTCAAGTAATATTTTAAATTTAAACATTGACTTTGTTTCTCTAATCTCCTTTGGTAGTTTATTATGTAGATAGGCCCCTCATAAAATTGTTTTTTTTTGCCCTAACTCATGGCTCCGGCTCATCAATTTTTATGTCGTTGGCGTTTGTTAGTCTAATTTTCTATATATTATTTATTTTATTTTTTGTAAGCATTTACTTAGAATTTGATAAATTAAAACACAACTATAATATACGTAGATCTTAATATATATATATATATATATATATATATATATATATATATATATATATATATATATATATATATATATATATATATATATATATATATATATATATGTCTAAGAACTTTCCTGCCTGCTTAAGTGCGTGATATAACGTTGAGCTAAACAAAAAATTGAAAAGTAAAAAAAAAAACTAAAAGCTTCATCTAGGACAAGAATAAAATGTGCGTAGGTTACTTATGTAGTTCTTTCTGTATTCCGCATAGCAAGGTGTACATGGCGGAACTCAACGCCGCTCTTACTTTGACTTGCGTGAATAAATTAAATTAATTTATTTATTCTTTCGAAAGGTAATCGAGACACAGCCATCGCCTTAGTAATCTAGACTATTAAGGCGATACACCAGTGTGTAGTATATACGAACGGTACACAGTACACTATATATTTCAATTTGTGACTTTAAGCGCAGCGGCTGTAGGTTTGATGTCCAGTCGAAAAAATAAAATATTTTATATTTTCATTTCATTGTTCTTAAGGCGGCGCTAAGTTCCGCCGTGCAATGCCTTAAGAATTTGGCGTAAAATGAGGAACTGATATAATGGGAATGGAGTATCTTAACACTAATTTCTCAGGCTCTTGCTTCTCCTTTCCTTACCTTTCTGATGTACATATGGTAAAAATATATATTTTTTAGTGTCAAAATATATATTTTTTAGTGTCAAAATATATATTTTTTTGTGGGTTTTATTTGTGTTTTTAAGTTAATTAGTGGATATGGGTTCTATTCTCACTCAGGTTTATGGTTAATTTCGATTCCACTTTTTTTTTTTAGCTTCACGCTGTATCCCGCACGAGGCAGGGTTGGCAGAGGGGACTTGGGAACCCAGTGGTAAGACACTTCGTTCCATTTCCGTTCCCCACTCTCCGCCAAATTTGAGGCATTACGTGTTGAGTGGTGGAACTCAACACCGCGCTTTTTCTTATTACCAGAGCGAAGAAATGAAATTTTAAATATATAAATTGAAAATATTAAATATTTCATTTCCTCGAGCGGGGATCGAACCCAAAACCTGTCGGTTATAGTCACATGCTTGTGCCGCTGCGCCACGACAGGCTCCTCATTCTAATAACAAAATACACTTTTCAAAGCCATCTTTTACGGTTTTTGAATAACTTGAACCAGATGCAGGCAATATATAAACATTATAATATTAAATATCCCTACAGTTTCTGTTTGAATATTAGTTAAGTCATGTTGTAACCAAAATTCAACGCTCTCATCATATTTCCATTACGTTAAAACCATTTTGAAAATTTATATTAACTTGAATTTTTACTTTAAACGTATTTTTAATTGCAAATGTGAATAAAAAAATATTTCAAACTATGATTTTCAACTCCTTGTAGCATCACATTATACCATACATACATACATAGCTTCACGCTGTCATCCCGCACGTGACACTGTAGGCAGAGGGGACTTGGGAACCTAGTGTTAAGACACTCCGTTCCACTTCACGTTCCCCACTTTCCGCCGAATTTAAGGCATAGCATGTTGAGTGGCGGAACTCAAAGCCGGGTTTTGCCTTGTTACCAGAGCGAAGAAACGAACACATTAAATATTTAAATTGAAAATATTAAATAGTTAATTTCCTCGAGCGGGGATTGAAACCACAACCTTTTAATTGCAGTCCCACACTTGTGCCGCTGCGCCACGACAGGCCTCAAATGGTAATATTTAATATTTTGTTTTTTCGAGTGTTCAACCTACAGAGGTTTATAGTCGCACAGTTGTGCCCCTGCGTCACGTATAGGCACGTAGTCATATAGCTTCAAATATGTATACGTAAACAATACACACACACACACACACACAAACACACACACACACACACACACACACACACACGTAAATATATAATACACAGTAAATTATCTAAAGACACATGCATAGACGGTCTAGTTTGGTGCTCCGTTCTTTCTGGTTACCCATACCACACCTACGCTTCGGATTTATTCTCGAATTGAGGAAATGTTAATAACAAATATAATTTTTAACACGCTTTTGTTAGCTCGAGCTATAACAAGTAACAATATAATAAATCTAAGATACAGGTACACACACTTCTTATTGATGTATTATCATGAAACTTAGCATTTACATGTAAATTAGATGACGATAAATTGTTATTGTACCATCGAGTATCAATTTCATCATCAGACTGATGATGAGAGTCTGATGATGAAATTGGCAGATGACTGATGGAACTTTGGACTGCCTACTAGTAAAAAGCGTATATATCGTTTTTTTCAAAGAATTCACTTTTATCAACATTTTAATTAAGTCTAAATATATTTTTTAAGATTTTAAATAATTACACTTTTTATAATATTAGTTCATTAACCAAGTCCATTTTAATTTGCATTTTTTTTCCATTTTAATTGTTACTCTATTCCATTTTTTATTTTACTCAATAAATATTTATGAGGCCATCATAGCGCACTGGTACAGTGTCTGACTGTAAGCGCTACTGTTGCGGGTTTGATTTCCGCTCGAGAAAATAAGTTATTTTCACTCACCCGCAAAGCTTGTTAACCAATAATTTGCGGATAACGTAATGTGTGAAGTAAAGAAAAAAATACTAAATAAAGTAACCATAATTAAATGACTCTTTTTGCTCCACACTTTCCCGCAAAGATTCGATAACCTTTAATAAGGGCACGGGATTAGCGGGATGTGGGATCTAGCGTAAAGTAAAAAAAAAAATAGCTTAATTAACTAACCACTTTTAATTACTCTTTCAGTCTCTCGACTTAAACACACATAGTATATATTTTCGGCATAGTTGCCTTAAGATATAATATTAGATGTTTTTATTTAACTTTAATCAACACAGCAATAAATTAAATATTTATTATTTCGCCAAATTTTAAATTATTATTTTAAAAAATTTCATTATTAAATTTTCTTTAATTGAGGTCTGTCATGGCGCAGATGCAGAATTGTCGACTTTTAAAGCTGTGGCTTCGATCCCCACTTGAGGAAATGAAATATTAAGTATTTTTATTTCTTTGCATTAGTGACAAGGTAAAATACGGCGTTGAGCTATCCCATTCAACTCGCAATGTCTTAAATTTTGCGGAAAGTGTTCCACAGAAATGTGTTAATGGGAACGGAGTGTCTTAATAAATGGATTTCTCCAAAGTTTACTCTGTCTATCCTACCAAGTTCAGTATATAGTGTGAAGCTAAAAAAAAACATTCTACGGCTTTTTTCTATAAATTGCATAATCAATATAAATATGTAACTTGATAATAAAAAGGTTTACAAGTAAAACATTCCTATTTTAATCTCAATTTATTGTTTATAACAAAAACTGTATATAAAACATATTCCAAATATATTTGTATAACGAAATGTTGTTTAACAACCAATATTATACATATATTAATAAAAAAACATTTATAATCGAGTATTACGCCATCTATTATAACTAAAGGGAACTTATGGCAACAAATATTTGAACTTGACTCAAGCTATCGAAGCACTAACTTAGAACAAAGTTTATACGCCAGATGGCGTGGAAGATCAATATTATTGTAAGTTAATATGTTAATAAACATATTATGCATTTACAATTTAGATTCTTGCTTAGGGGGGCCATATGCTGTCGCGTGGCTGGTTGCCACACCACCTCGGCCTGTGCTGAAAGCGTTTGCGATTGCTGTGGCGCCTCCGCTGGGAGCTCCATTACTTGATCTACCGCCCCATCCAAAAAACATGGGGAAGAAAGCTCCTGCTGGCATCCTTGGAGGCGCTAAGTCATCAACTTCTTCTTCATCTTCATCAACAGGCCTCTTTACTTGCTTTTTCTTTGTAACACGTTTTTTAGGGGCTGGCTTTGGCACTT
>DWMZ01005397.1:0-10972 GCA_018249855.1 Eueides tales michaeli | reverse complement strand
AGAGAATTTGACATAAAAATATATTTCTAAAATCAACCATTTTCTTATTTAAAATGTAATTGAAATATTGTAGAACAACTAACTTTTCAATTTTAAAGTGAAATGGAAAGCGGAACGTCTAACTGATAGCGAAGTTTTGTAATTTTGTTAGTAATTCGGATTTATGTTTGGTACTTCACTGGTTATCTAGCTTTTCTTCTAAAACTATATATTTTCCATATATACCATTTTAGGGTAAATATTGCTTAAATTGTATACTTTTCTTTCATTTAAATATATTCAACGTCTAATAGTTTAATTTGTTACCTCATTTTTTTAACAAACAGCTATAAAGATATATAATTTCCACAGAAATGTTCTAATACAAAAATTAGATTAAGATTGAATTAGCAAGCTTTCCAGCAAATACTTGTACTCCACAAGCGTGAGACTGTAAATACCACGGTTTACGGATTGATGCCCACTTCGAGGTTTAGAATATTTCACTATTTATACTTTTTTCCCTCTACTAACGAGGTTCTAAGGTTCCTCGTGTCTGTTCTACTATAAGAAATTTATAGAGACTCACCACATGTCCATATATTATTTTAGTTTTATTTAATGTAGAAAATTTAAAAAAGGATCGAATATATTCATCATCTCTCTATTCTATAAAATACTTTTTTGTTCTGTACGATTTTTTTGTGTAATAGTTGTTGACGTACAACATTGATATTGATTGATCGAGTGCAAGCTGGAAGAAAAGGTGATCGAGAATATCGTGTATTGTGAGGCACTCGCGTGAGTGCATATAATATGAAAAAAAAATTATGAAAAAAAAATGTTGTGATTCTTTATGAATTTGGATCAAGATGTAAATTGATTTTTTTTGCTTTTCATAAAGGTGTAAAATTAAGAAGCTGATCGTTGTATTTTATTTTTTATTCATATTTTCATTGATTGATACATGTTTTTTCGTTTAATTTTCGTTGGCGTGGGGGGGGGGGGGGGGGTGTCGCCAGGGGTTGGTGAGCGAAGCGAGCAGGGGGCGGAGCCCCCTATTTTTCTTTAATATATTATGGGATATATATTAATCTTATATAATATGCGTAAGAAACCAATGTATTCAACCTAGCTTTAAGAGACTCTGATTTCCGCGTTTTTCCTAATTTTTGAGAGTTAGCATGTTAAATATCAAAATTCTAAATCACAGCTTCTTTTAATAACCTTAAATGAGACTCGAGCCCACAATTCAAAAATTCACAAAAACGGTCACCTTAAAAAAAAGGTGAATATAAAAAAAAATATTATCGGTAAAATACGGCTGCTCCATATTGTGAATTTTCAATTGAAAACGTGGATATAGTCAATTCGTATTGTCTAAATATTTCATGAAATAAATATTTCTCGATTTCCATTGTTATGATACAGAGTACCAGTGTGGAAATTTCAGCTAAAAAATATTCTATTTTCGTTCTTTACATGTGAAGGGTCGTGGGTTCAATTTTCATTCAAAGACATTATTTAACTTTTCTAGCTCTTATAGATGATATGACCACAGCTCGCTGTTAAATTTCGTCATTGACTTGTTATATATCCATAAAGGAACGTTAAGAAGGGATTAGGAAGGGCGTATTTGTGAAATAGAGAGCGAAGATTAAAAAAAAACTTTACATTCCAAATTTGCAACATCCTACGGCTAGTTCAGAATTTGAACTTATAGCAGGATGGGCAGACGGAACCTGAGAACCTAGTGTTAAGTTACTCCGTTACTATTAAGACACGTTTCCCATTTAATTCTTATTAAATACACTTACGTTCCCTATTTTCCGCCAAATTGAGGCATTGAGAGTTGGGTGGCGGTTTTTTGTTCGTTACCTGAGCATAGAAATAAAAATATTATCATTCCCCGACTAGGCATCGAACCAACAACCGTCGATTTACAGAAGCACGTTTGTGCATTTACTCTACGACGACTATTTTTTATGTAGTTAACTATTAAATAAGTGTTATCATACTTCAGAGTTGGCATCTTACAGGTAATGTAGCAAAATAATTATAAAGAAAACAAACTCATCTACTAACTTAATAAAAATATCGCAGTTTAATTTTAAAAAAGATTTCGTTTTAAAGATGGACGATAAATTTTGTGTGCGATAATTTTTTATATGGTATTTTTAAATCAAAAAGGTCTTCATTAACAGTTTATATTTTTCTTTTATAGCTTCACGCTGTATTTCGCACATGGCTGGGTGAGCAGAGGGGACTTAGGTACCTAGTGCTAAGACAGACCGTTATTTTTTTAAATATTTAATTGTCAATGTAGTTAAAAAGGCTAAAAAATGTAGAGTTTAGCACAATGTCAATTTTTTTTTATTATCGTGGAAAATATATATAAAAATACCGTCGTCTTTTCTGGTTGTATGTTCGATTCCAATGTAAAGTTAAATTTATATCTAAACATTGACTGATATTTACTATTTAGGCAGCAACCGTGCAGTGTTACAATCTGTGACTAAGAATGCGGCAGTTGTGAATTACATCTCCACGCGGGGAAATGGTTTTTTTTTAACATAATTCATTAACCTCACTCTCAAAAAAAGATAAAGCTCAACGCTGAGTATCACTGCCTAACACTCGTAGTCTAGAAAATATGGAGTAATGTAGGGAATTGAGTGTCTTAACATTAGGTTTCCTTTCTCTACCATATATAAAAAGCGTAATACTAAAAAAATATGATCTAGAATCAATTAAAGTTCTACGGCTGCAACGAGCAGCAACGATCATTTTTTATATGATATTTTAAATCAATAAAAAAATACTAATATTTTATGATCACGATATTTTCCGCACATATCAGGGTGGGCAGAAGGAACCTGGTAATCCCCTGGGAAAGATTCGATTCCAGGTGTTGTGTTTTCTACTTCTTCACGAGTATTGCATCGTTTAGTATGTTACATTAGTCGCAATTAATATTTGCAAAGTCTGTTTCCGAAATGTATATAATAAATATCTTGAAATATTCTTTCAACGACATTCCTAATTACCATAATTTAAAATAATCCACAAAAATATGATGAATAAAAAATTCAATTCGCAAAACAAAAACTCCAGAGAAATTAAAAACGGGTAAAAGTTACAATAACTTTTTAGCGGACACATTTTTCACAGCGTAATTTTAATAAACCTTTTTTTTTATATATATAAAGAAACATGAGAGTTAAGTCAACATTGTGGTTCTTTATATTTAACAAGCGAACCACCTGCGGCTTTGCTCGCTTGAACTACCCTTTTTTAATATCTTGTGCAGTCAGTGGTTACTAAGCTATGGTTAAAGACAAAATGATTCTTTTCCATTCAATTTTCGATATCTCAGCAAAAAATGGTTGAATCGAACTTCTTAAAAAAGCTATTTGAAGCTAAATAAACTGGTTACTAAATTCATATAGTGGCTGAGTCAGAAAAATTTTTTCAAGTTGGTAGACCAAAAAAAAAATCGAAAAATTTTGAAAAATAAATCTTTACCGTGTTCACTAGGATAGAGCAGTACACGTTGCTCAAATGTTTTTTCATTATCACATCTCAAAAATAGAAACTCCAAGCCCTTAAAATACTTTTTTTTAAACTTCAGTACGAACATTTTTAAGAGAAATACAGCTACTTGAAAAACGTGGAAAATTTTGGTATTTTTTTTTGATCCTTTAATTTTTTCCGCTACTGTATAATAATTACTATATATATATACCTATAATACCTATTATCTACAACAATTATATGTGCTATGCTCTCGTTTGGATTGTCAAATATAATCTTGTGTGATATAGTCCGTTTATAGAGAAAGGTTATAATATATGTAATTAGTTATTTCCATTCTTTACGCAGAATTTGACTGTAAAAACCCCATGTTAGGTAGTACGTACGTCCGAAAAAGAATACATGTACAAAGTTCAACCCCAAAAACACTCTTAAGAATTAAATTTTGGAAAATCTCTTAGATAACACGTACATTCCAAACATACTTGTATATATACATTTAAACAGGTTAAAAAATATAAACATTATCAACCGATATTAAAATATATATAATAGAAACAAATATAAAAATTTGAGAGTCCTATCACTTGTAGTTCCAAAGATTTGGAAAATATTACATATTTCGCATTATGTAATATTTTCCTTTCGCTTTTATATAAATTGAGCTAGAATTCTTTTTTCAGCTTCAAGTTGTATCTCACATCTGGCGAGGTAGAAGGAGGGAACCTAGGAGTCTAGTGTTAAGACTCTCCGTTCCGTTCCCCATTTTCCATAGTGTTAGTGGTGGAACTCCATTTCAAGCTTTGCGTTATTTCCAGAGCGAAGAAATGAAAATATTGAATATTTAATTTACTTGAGTCGAGATCGAAAGCACAACCATCGCGTTTCATACAAACACTACTTACATTACAACTATAAAGATCTTCATACTACATTACACAAGTTAAGTGACACGCATTTGACGTGACAACACAAACAGAATATATTTATATTTAAATGTCAAATAAAACTATTGTTTCTTGTAAAAGTATATATAAGTTGGTTTATATGTAACCTTAGTAGTGAAGCCTTTTTTTATGGAAAATACAAGGCAAACGAGCGTATGGATCATCTGATGGACACCAGTGGACTTGCAGGTGTATTGTAGGTCTTTTAAGTCTATGGACATCTGGACCCGACATTACCCAATGTGAAACGTAGTGAATAAAGCGTCTACTTATGTAACCCGGTTTTATATGCCGACGGTGGTAATAACCCGGTCGAGTCTGCCCATGCATGTTGCCATTGACAACGTGACTCTCCCACACGTACTTTAGTCGCCTCTTACGACACTATCGGTACCAGGGTGATCCTATTCTAAGCTGGAATTACACGGCAAAAAGCCTGTAGCAGAGCAGTTGTTATGATCCGTATCTTTTTTTACCTTATTAATCTAATTTATATCGTATCGATCTCTAATCGTATATTTTAGTTACGACATTCTACACAAATAATATGTTATGAGAAAATAATATTATTTTCTTAACAATTAAAAAAAAAATCTTAAGACCTGTATTATAAATGAGATTTTATTACTATTAGGCATATCTTAATGTACTATTGAAAAATAAACATGTACTACTAACGGTGAGGAATTGTATACTAGGATAGGGGCATGAGCGCTATGGTAGAAGAGATGACCGCTGCGTTTCTATCTTTCAAAGACATCTCTAAATTATAATTGACGATGCGTTTTGTTGTCACCCCTTTTGCGTTCCGAATTAGCATGTTGACAGCGTCATATTTGCTTTCGCTGTAGTATGTGCAGCTGTCGGTGTTCCGCGATATTACTACGACGCCGTGTGAAATGCTTGCGCCGTGTGATTTGGTGTTTACAATTCAAACATTTCCGCTGGTCAGACCTTGAGCCTTGTGAATTGTCAGTACTTTCGAGCCAGCTTCTTTGCCCCATTAAAGATTCTTTCGCCTCCTGGGTAAACGTAAAGTAAATAACGTACTTAAGATCTTTTGGCACTGTTCTCTTGGTATCCTCCATAAAAAGAGAACATATTGCCCTTTTTGAAGATTATATACCAGGATATATCTCTAGTAGCGCGTAGACCCTCTAGATTCTCTCGGTCTATGTTGGGTAGCTGGTTCTCGTCTCCAATTAACAGAATTTCTTCGGCTTCGGAGAATTCCCTGGCTGCCATCACTATCGTTCGAAAGTGGTTCATCAAAGTTTTGTCAACTATCAACCTTCCTGATGCTCCTGGCGCGTTTCCTTTTACCAGTATTGAAGCCATAATGTGAAGTAAATTTTTACGGAGAATTAGTTAAAAATTAAATTCGTATATATACGTTCCGAAAATCACTCTCGAAGTTCGTTTGCTGTCTTTCCGTCATCAAGTTGTATTGCCATACCCGGAAAGTGGAGCAGCTGGATAGCGTGTGACTGTAAGGCAATAGTTGTATATTTGACACACGTTTAAAGATCATCCTCACCATTTGAAAAGCTAATTTATCACCACTTTGAAGGCCGGCATCGAACTTATAATACAAACCGTTCGTTTGTTTGCCTTTTCTATAAAAAGATTGAGGTGATTTATATTTACTGACTCAAGTAGACAATGTGTGGCGTAGAGTTACGCTACTCTTTTTCCGATTTGTCAAAAACTGTGTAGAAAGACATACACGCAGACACACAAACAAAAATTCAAAGATACCGAAAGATCAATAAACAGCAACGCGATCTTAGAAGCTTTAAAGTCCATTTAAATGTTACTTATACTGTATGATATTATATCAAAAGTACGATAAACACTTTGAACATTTTGCTTTTAGAATTGAAATTTTTATACCTTTTAAATTAAAATTGCAACTATGTAGTTCAAACGTGTGCATTTCAAAAGTTTTATAGTCACTTTTTTTTCAGTTACACGCTGGGTTCCGCACGTGGCAAGGTAGGCAGAAGAAAATTAGGAACCTAGTGTCAACATTCCGTTATGTTCTCCATTTTCCGTCGAATTTGTGGCATTGCGTATTTACGGCGGCTTTGCCTTTTTATCAGTGTGAAGAAAAGAAAATATTAAATATTTAGTTTGATATTATTAAATATTTTATTTCCTCGAGTGGAAATTGTACCCATAACCCGTCGAGTTTACAGTCACATGCTTGTGCAACGGCACGACAAGCCTCAACTGTAGGTCACATCTTAGATGTTATTAAAAAGCTCAAATGAATACGGCTCAAAGCTCTTCATTGAGTGATAAATAGATACAGATAGCACACGTTCATCTTAATTAGCGATAACTAAGTGTATACAAAATAGATACTCAAATGGCCTTAATATTGTTAGTTCCTTTATATATATGTATACTAGCTTTAACCAGCGGTTTCACCTGCATGGTAAAATTGAATTAAATGAGACTCCTGTATGACTTATGACACATTCTAAGTAAATAACTGTGGGTTACATTGAACCGATTAACATGATGTAATCTAGCTTGTGATCTAAAGCTTCTTCTTTTCTTCAGTTGAACAGTGTATCCCCCACATGGCAGGGTAGGCAAAGGGAACTTGGGAACCTAGTGTCAAGACTTATATTGGCTATATGTTAAAGCCTTCCTCTTCCTGAAGTCGTAGTAGTCCCTGAGATTAGCGCGTTTAAACACGCTCTTCAGCTAACTGAAATTAATATACGTAAAGTGATGTTATCTGATCTAGAAATGTATTGAGCTTAACCACTAGCTGTAAACACGTCGATTTTGGGTTCTGTTCTCACCCGGCTGAATAAGTTTTTTTCATTTTCCCGTTTTAGTAACAAAATCAAGCGCGTCGTAGAGCTCCGCCACTCAACACATATCTCTAAAATTTGTATGCTAAATAAAATATTAATTAAAATATCTTTTTAAATCAAGCCTTTTTTACGGTGTCAAATGAAGTCCTTTGATACCTTCATTACGTTATATGTTAATTTTCGTTATCCGCCATCTTATTGCGGCGGCCATTTTAGATTAACACCAATATTGATTATATGTGAATTTATTATCAACAGAAACAATCTTATCTAAATTTCAATTCAATCAGATACTGGAGCTTACAATATGCAGTCTAATACATTTTTATCAGATATTTTCGTTAGTAATATTTATTTTTGTTACCTTTTTTTATTATTACTGAATGGTTTAAAAAATACTAGTAGAGTTTATTTTTTTGTAACATAACATAAACACTCTTTATTTCACACCAGAAAATTACAAAATTAACAAATATATTTAAAACAAAAAAAAAATGTGGAAAGGCGGCCTTATCACTGAGAGTGATCTCTACCAGGCAACCTATTTATAACAATCAGTTAGCTAGATTATAGAAAATAATCTGTATTATTTCACGTAGTATTCACCTTAAAAGGTTATAAGACAATAGAGATTTAAAAAAACTGTTAATAGACGATCTTTTTAATATTTCACACGCCATGACTATTAAGTGTTTGGAAAAAAAACTATAAAGCTTGTAACCTAATTGCTCCGCATATCCTGTTTTTACACGCAATATCTCAAAAATTAGATGGGTAGTGAGAAAAAAATGTCTTAATACTAAATTCTCTGTACATGCTATACGGAAAAGCGTGAAGCTGGTTTTATTTAAATCATTATTTTTTTTCAATGCTTTTTTTCTTTTTTTTTAAGATTTTTTTTTTCGTTTCAGTAAAGAGTTTACATGTCTTAAGCTAATGATCTGATTTTCATAAAACGTAGTTAAAAACCACCACGATATATAAAGCTCCTAATTAAAAAGAACGAAGAGAAAGAAGGAAGTACTTTCATCGAAGTCTGTCGTGGCGCAGGGTTGTGGGTTCGATCCCCACTCGACTAAATGAAATATTTAATGATTTCAAATGCAATATTTAATATTTTCATTTCTTCGTTCCAGTAACAAGGCAAAGCGCGGTGTTGACTTCCGCCACTAAATGCGCAAGACCTAAAATGCAGGAGAAAATGAGGAACGGAACGGAGTATCATAACACTAGTTTCTCAAGTTCCCTCTGGCTAACCTGCGACGTGCGGGATACAGCGTGAAGCTGAGTACTTAAATAAGTTAATTAATTCTGGAGCTACAGTGTAACAGACTGATATACAAATAAATCATATTTATAGCATCCATTTGCGTCCAGTGTCAAAAAGATCTTTATCCTATACGAGTATTGCGATAAAAACTTAAATTTACTAAGCAACAAATATTCGCTCTTTAAAATTTTGTACAAAATCATTCTTTATTATTAACAGCACAAAGTTCAATATTGAAAAACCCTTTTATTAGAACTAATGCAGGCGACACGTGCTACAGTTTACACGAGCTGCTTCATTCTGGATATTACTTGACTTTTTCTCTCAGAAAATACTGAATTTTAACGGATTTTTTGTTCTGTTATCGATATATAGGGGATATTTTTTTTAGCTTGACGTTGTATAATGCTTTTTTTAGAAAACGTATAAAACTTTAAAACCCGCTTTCTGATCGAACCAACAACCTGTCGCGCTCACACACAATCACGCGTTTTTCAGTTTTTTCACTCTACAACGTAAAACGCGTCGTTGAGTTGCGCCAATCAAAACGCCACGCCCCTAAAGTAATAAATTAAAGTTTTTTAATGAGAATAGAGCATCATAACACTAGGTACCCAGGTTCCCTCGACTTTCAAAATACGTGAAGGTAATAATTGAGAAAACATTTGACAAAAAAAAGGAGTACCCCAAATGCTAATACTTCTTTTTTATTAAAACGTACCCTAATTAACCTAACCTAACCTCATTAATTTAGAAGAGCTCGTCAAAAAATTTACTAAAAAAATAAGACGATATTATAAAAAATCATAACTTGTCTATGTAATTTCGTCTTGTCTATGTCTTCTTTAAAGATTTTGTATAAATTTGACTTATACTAAAAAAAAATGAGATTATTTGTTGTAATAAAAATCTGTGACAAATGCGTTTCTAAGCACTACGCTTGTGGGTTTGATTTCCAATCGTTCAAATGAAATAGTCAGCTAATATGTTCAGTACTTCGCTCTGATAACGAGACAAAGTAAGGCGTTGAGTTTCAACAATCATACAATGCTTCATGAATTTGGCGGAAAGTAGGAAACGGTGGTTAATTCGGAGTGTCTTGACACTATTTTCCCATATGTGGGATACAGAGAAAATGATAACCTCTTTTCATGTATGAGCGTTATAAAAATATCAACGCCCTAGAAACTTTATAAGAGACCTTTAAAGCATAAGTTGTGTGTTTTTTAAATCTAGGACACCTGTTTTCTTATAAATTTTATATAAAATGTTGGCTACATTTTGTTTTAAGGAAAAATTGAGGAAATAAATTGTAATAGTTAGTAAGACCCTTTTGACTGTAAATGCGATGGCCATGTGTTCGATATTCACTCGCAATAATTGTAGTGTTGCATAGGCAAAAAAAAAAGATTTATTTTCTTTCGATTTTCTCTAACTTTACACTATATCCCGCATATGGCAGGGTATGCAGATTGAACTTGGGAACCTCTTTTTAAGAAACTTTGTCCCACTTCCCACATATTCAACGTATTTACAATGCCTTAACGCCGAATTTATTGCTAAGCTTGATGAAATAAAATTAATGTTAAAATATTTAATTTCTTCAAATGGGGATCGAACGCACAACTTATATTCAAAATCATACTAACTAAGCTACGCCAGGCCTCAAAACAAAAGATGCTTAACAAAAATGTATATTTGAGTAAAAAGTTTCCTATAATGTTGATAATTCCAAGACTGATGACCCTTCAAAGGAGATACTTTCTTCACCAAAGTTATTTCACGAGTTTTTGGGACCTCATTTATTCATTATTATTTTTATTTAGAACCGAAAATTGAAATATCGTTATTAGTATTATTTATAAGATTTTACTTTTATCTTAAATTTTATTGTTATCTTATGCTCTATACCGTATACAACAAGCTTTTAAATGATACTTATAGAGAAAACGTATAGAATATTTAACGTAAAAGGTTTTGAACCCACGTCTTTTGGAAACCGTCCAATCCCTCTGACCATTAAGCCATACGTTCTATACGAACAAACGACAAAAGCAGTACATATAATTAAATTAATTAATTTATTTTTGAGTTCTTAGAGAAATCTTTAAGACATTATCTGTTTGTTAAGTAGTAAATATAATACTGTGCTCTTCTAATTGAAAATTGAAGTTACAACTGTCGCAAAATATTCTTTAGTATTTGCATATAGTAAAAGCTAATCCTTTAAAAATATATTTTCTGTTATAAACGTAAAAGCCAGGAAGGCTATTATATTACAAGTAAAGGAGATTCATAGAATATGACATTTTGCTGGGGCATAAATTTTGGGCAATCTTAACCGCAGATGTCGACCGACTTAGACAAATAGCGTCAGTATATAAGGATACCATGTTTAAAGTAATTTAAGT
>DWMZ01005396.1:0-10973 GCA_018249855.1 Eueides tales michaeli | reverse complement strand
TATATAAGTAATTGTAAAAACTGATTTGAAAAAAATCTTTTTGTAATGAATATGAATTGCTCATACATGTATGTGTTTGAAACTACTGCTGTGCAGAAAAATCATATTTCCTGTATATATTTTTTAGCTTCACCCTGTATCTCGCACATGGCTGAGTTGGAAGAGGAAAATCGGGAACCTAGTTTTAAGACATGCCTTTCCAATGACCACTATCCGTCAAATTTAAGGAATCATGATGATGCTTGGCACAGAGGAACAAGCGTACATCGATTCCCACTCAAGAGTCGGCAGAAAGGTCCTAACGGGAACGGAGTTTAACTTAACACTAGTTTCCTCCGCCTACCCTGCTATACACAGCACTAAGCAAAAAAAGAACAATAATCCTAAAAGCACTCACACAAATCCCTTCTGAATGCATCCCAAAAGTTATTGAACGTAGCTCGCATAAGTGTTTTGATGACCATTTTATGCAAATAATAATAAGATACAGCAACATCTCGAGGATCCCTTGCGACGTAGATAACCTTAGCCGTAGATAACAAGCTTGGAGGTAACATAGATAGAGGCAAATGCGTTTTTATAAATCTTGGAGACGGCGCTTCCTCTATGTTCTTCCAACTTGGCACTCTCGCTGCGTGATTCAGCCCTTGGAAGTAGCCGAGGTTCATAAAGTTACTTTTTATTAAATCAAATGCTATTTCTGGTATCATTGATGTTAATCTGTAATTAGTAAATTGTTTATGATAACTAAGTGTCTGAAACTGATAATTGTAAGACTATCGATTACTTGAGGCCTGTCGTGGCACACAAGCATGTGACTTTGGGTTGGGTCGATCCTTTTGGCTGCCATTTACAGATTACAGTAAATAATACTGAGGACTTCGTGACGCAGTGATAGTGTTTGATTGTAAACGGGAAGGTAGTGAGTTCGAGTCCCACTCGTGGGAATTATAATATTTTGGTTGTTTTCATTTCCTTGGCCTGGTAAAGAAATTATTGCTTTAATTCAGACACTCAATACGCAATGTATCGAAAATGAGGAAAAGAAAGACTTGATATTTTATTTGACTATCCTGCATTGTGTCGAAAAGCTTAAAGCTACGCTAAAAACTATATTAAAGAGGTTTTTTTGCAAAATAAAATATAAATTTCTTAGTAAGATACATTCTCTCATAATCACAGTTGATCAGTCACCAATCGAGGAAATGAAACATTAAATCTTTTTCTTTTTTCACTCCAGTAACAAGACAAATTGGGACATGCAATGCCTGTAATTCGGTGGAAAGTGGAGAAATAAATAAAGTATCATAACACTAGGTTCCCAAGTTCCCTCTGCCTACCCTGCCACGTGCGGGATACCGCGTGAAGCTACAAAAAACATATTGGCATGATTTGAAAGTAAGTCTAAGTAAATCTTTTTTATTTTTACTAATTTAACAGTGCTTATTCACACTTAACAAAGAAAAATATTTATACAAAATGTATAAGTTTTTAACGTAGGGGATTTGAAGCTGCGCCTCTTGGAAAACGCTCAAGCGTTTCTAACCACTAAGCCATACGCTCTCTAAATAAAAAAAAAACAAATTATCTTTTTGCCCTTTTTCCAATATGTATATAATATCAACTTACTCTAACATAGGAAACCGATCAAAAAGAGGCTTTTCTTTAGCTGATTTATAGTCTAATTCATTTTCTACTAGCCACACCATTTCCTGTGTCCACGTTGTTCCTGAAAATTATTGTACAGCAAAATTATACACTAACTTAACCACATTTAATATAAAGTGGGAGGTCAAATTCTTGATACTCACTCACTCAGCTTAACGCTGTATCCCGCACATTGCAGGGTAGGTAGAGGGAACTTAGGAACATAGTGTTAAGACACTCCGTTCCACTTCCGTTCCCCACTTTCCGCCGAATTAGAGCAATGCCTCAACTACAAAGTTTTTCTTACATATACGATCGAAGCTAGTTAAAGCATGTTGTTTTTTTTAACTTCACCGTCTAAACCATATACAAGTAAACTTGGGAACGGACTATTTTACAAGATATTTTTGTTCTTCACTTTCGGCCAAACTCTGCAGGTATTACGTGTTAAGTGGCGGAACCTAACGCCGCGTTTTGCCTCGACACCAGAACGAGGAAATGTATGTATAATGTATATATATATTACATATAAAATATTTCAGACAATAATAAATAATATTTCGGAGATCCACAAAATAACCATGTATTTCTATAATAGCATAATTTCCTATCTATATGAAACAAAAATTCGGTTCAGCTTTCGGTCGATACCGATACTGATAACACATTTGATACAAATAACCCACTGTTATCTTTTATCAGATAGCTTTTGTCACTTAACTATATAGTTTGGAAAAACCATATATAAGTTCTTATAAAATCAAAAAAACACAAAAACAATTCCTATGTTCCTGTTTTTTTTTGTAATATTAATTGTATAAGCACCTAGACTCCAATACTATAGAAACAAATTGAGACTTATCGTGCGATTGTAAGCGAAACGAAATATTTACTATTTTCATTCTGCTCTGGTAACAAGGCAAAGCGCGGCGTTAGCGCCACTCAACACGCAATGTCTCAAATTTGGTGCAACATTAGGAACGGAAGTATTTATTTATTATTTATTTAACACTTTATTACACCAAAAAAAAAGAAAAAAAATATATATATATATACAGGTATAAGAAAAAAGAAAGTTTTGGTAAAGGCGGCCTTATCACCATAGGTGATCTCTTCCAGGCAACCTTTACCATGAAACGATCTGAGTACTTAATAATATTGATAGGTGCACAAATGTATAAAAAAGAACAAAATAATAATAATAATATTATTATTATTAGTACCTATAATAAATTTACATAAAAATGTACATCCTATAAATTGCATATTATTTTACATAAATATCTATAAGCATGTAAATAATATCATAATATACAAACATCTATACATATACATATTGTAAACCTACATAAAATTCATTTACATACATACATACATATACTTATATTTATTTTATAGTGATAAGAAATAGCTTTTAACTCGACGCTTGAAAATATGAACCGATTCAGACTGACGCAGTTCGCGCGGGAGTGTGTTCCGAAGGACCGCAGCCTTAACACCATAGGCTTGTGATAATACGACTCAGTGGCAATTCTAGTTTGTTGTCGTCCTGTGATCTGAGTTCACGAGAGTGGTTGGAACCAAGGAAGGTAAACTTTGTTTTAAGGTATACAGGAGTGTGCGGATGGAAGAGGACAGTATAAAGGAGGATATCCTCACATATGGAGATTACGTCGCTGCCTGATTGTAAGCCATTTAAGTTGGATCCTATATTGAGTGATATGATCGTATTTTTTTAATCCAAATATGAACCGAATGGCCATATTTTGTAAGCGACTCAACTTGTTAAGGAGAGTTTGCGGAAGATCATAGTAGCAAACATCGGCGTAATCAATAAAAGGAAGAAGAAGAGTATGGGCGAGGGATATTTTAGTTTTAGAAGTATATTTATAATAAAAATGTTTTCCTGGTAATATGCATAGATCCCCATAGGAATATGTACCTAAATAAAATGATTTATCATAATCTTTTTCTCAGAATTTCGGTCTTGACAAAATATTAAGGACCGGTCTGAGGCCGTCGTAGTATCTATATGGAAGTAAAATGACAAGGGCCAGAAACCATGCAAACAGAAATACTTATTTAGAAAACGTATAAAAATGTCTTGGACGAATACTAAATTTAAAAACGTATAAAAATTTGAACGAAACAGTATTTAAACCCGCGCCTCTTGGAAACCGTCCAAGCGCTCTGACCAACTAAGGCATTCGTTCTCACCAAATTCCGTCGAAATTTTTATATGCTTGATACAACTTATTTATGTTGTTAGCATCTCTGTAGGGAGATTTTTACAGATTTCCGCTACCCAAATATAATTCGTTAAAATTATCGTTTGGCGAGAGAGAATGCTATTTATTAAATTTTTTTTATTGTTCTTAAAGTGTCCGTCCAAACTTTTTTATACGTTTTTAAATGTAGTATTTTTCTTTCGTAAGTGTGGAATAACACTTCAAAAATAGTAAAAAACATCTTGGACGAATATCAAGAGGCGATTTAAATCCCGCTGCGTTTAAATTTTTGAACGTTTTCTAAATATATATTTTTTCTTTTTTATGGGTAGATTAATTATTTAAAAACAGCAAACACATGCAAACAAAGTTTCGAAGAGCCATTAGTTATAAATGAACGAGTATAAATCAATATGTTATAATATTTTGAACTTTACGCATAATTCTATCGTAAAATAAAAAAATATAAGAAGCAATCATAATAAGCCTTATGTTTACTGTAATTTTGTAAATTATTTATATTAAAATGTATGTAGTGCAAATAACCTTTAAAGTCGGTATTTTTAATGTTTTATCGCCGGCTAAATATAAATGATTTCCTGAACTACTTCAGAAGAATGTATAAATTATTAAATATGTACTATATTATATATTTACAAACGCGTTTTCTTTCAAATTCGCATCCCGTATTCCATTTTCAACTCAAATTAGATAAGTAAGTAGTATTATAAGTGATAGTATACTAGCGACCCGCCCGCTGCTTCACCCGCTTGAATTACTCTATTTTTTTTTAATAATGCCCATCACTTTTTTAAACACAACAACTTAAATTTAAAAAGGAGAATTTGAGCTAAATGATAAAAAAATTGTAACTATTTCGTCGAACTAAATATTTTAAATTGACGTAACGTTTTTATTTATAAAAAACAGATTTAAATAAGACAAACACTAAATGTTGAAGGATGGTTAACCAAAATATAATTGTGAAAACTGCATTTAAATCTGGTTTGCTGTTTTTGAGATTACGTACAAACGTAGAGACGAACAGATAAACAGACAAACAGAGAAATATTTAAAAAATCACTGTTTTGGGTCATATTACATATTAATAAGGGGACCTCCCCTATAAGATCTTTTTTAATATATCTTCCAAGTATCGACAGCAATCACTTATATATTTATTATAAGTAAAAATAGTAAGATCTTCATAATATCTTTAATTGTACATTTTTGGAAACCCATTCTACCCGTGACCACGGACTACTGTAAAAGCAATATATGCGATTTTTCCGTTTAAAATTGTTTCATTTAAGCTATTACGATCTTATATATTATAGAACTAAGTGATTACGGTTACATAATTTTAAGTCTATTATTATTAAAGACTTCGATAGTTGTCACTTCATTTGCCAATCGTAGGATTTTTCATATTTCCTCGCTCTCTTTTCAACCATTTAGTAGACAATAAAAAATGTCGGAGTCTTATCACTAAATTCTTTCTACCTACTCTGCTATATGTGACTTTTTTTTATTTTTATGAAAATGGCACGGTAAACGTGCGTACGGGTCACCTGATGGTAAGTGATCATCGCCGCCCCGCGTAGCATCAGGAGCTACAGATGCGTTGCTGGTCTGTAAGGTATATAGGGCATCGGGCCCCGGCATTACCTAATGCGAAACGCAGTGACCAAAGCCACTACTTAACGTCGGTTTTAAATGCCGGGGGTGGTAATAATCCGATCGAGTCTACCCATGCGTGTTGCCATTGCTGACAACGTGACTCTTCCACTCGTACTTTAGTCACCTCTTACGACACCATCAGTACCAGGGTGATCCTATTCTAAGCCGGAATCACACGACGGATATGCGACATAAAGCCTACAAAATATTATATACTACTTAGAATATACCGATCTCTTTAAATGTTTAAAAGTCGCCTATATAGATCTTATTAATCTGCGTGTGTACATTTTTTTTAGCTTCACGCTGTATCCCGCACAAGGCAGGGTAGTCAGAGGGAACCCGGGAACCTAGTGTTAAGACACTCCGTTCCGCTTCCGTTCCCCACTTTCCGCCAAATTTGAGGCATTCCGTGTTGAGAGGCGGAACTCAACGCCGCGCTTTGCCTTATTGCCGTATGTATACATAATTGTATACATAACTGTATACATAATTGTATTAATTACATTATATTTTATTGTTTGTTTGTGAAGCTCACCTGATCTCGGGAACGTGATAACCCATATGTCATCTGGCCGCACCTGCATATTGTAAATCGCCTCTGCGTGCTTTCTGAAAGCGCCTGGCATCACGTACTGTTTCGTGCCGCATTTCACGAATGTCTTTGTGTAACCTGACAATAGTAATAATTTGAATATAATAATTTTATAGCATCAGAACAATCTTAAATAAATTTTAATTTTAGCTGCCTTTGGCACACTGCAAAGTACACATAATGAACAGCCAATTTAGTGCGAGGATGCTCAGTTTTCCTTTTTTAAATTTGAAATATTCGTGTTGATCAACGGAGTTGAGGCCTGTCTTGGCGCAGCGGTACAAGCTTGTGACTGTAACCGACAGGTTCTGGGTTGGATCCCCAGTCGAGGGAATGAAATATTTAATGTTTTCAATTTAAATATTTAATGTTTCATTTTTTTTTTTCTGCTCTGGTAATAAGGCAAAGCACGGCGTTGAGTTCCGACGGAAAGTGGGGAACGGATGCGCAACGGAGTGTCTTAGAAAAAAAATAACGGAGTTATTTTATCTTTCCCAGAAAAGGGAAAATCATTAAAAAAATAAGACAGAACGCGTCGTTAGTGTGATTGATCCCACTCGAGAGATTGAAGTATTTGAAACATTTCAATTTCATCGTTCTGGTAAGCTAAATGCAGCATCAAGCTCAGACATTTAAGCTCAGGTACTTATTTAAATAGTGTTGTTAATTAAAAAAGATATGCAAGTACTTGGAAATCTGAATAGAACCGAATTATACCGAAACAATATCTAATAAGTACGAAAAATATCACACTTACTACCATATTTAAACACACCATGACAACTTCCAATTTTGAAATAATTTAATAAATGATTTTTTATTGACCCCAGGAAGAAAACATAGTGTTCAGACATTCCGTTGCCCAGCCCTTCTACTTAATTTTTACATAGCGTGTTGAGTTACGGAATTTAACGCCGCGCTTTATCTTGTTTTTACGAGTATAATAGTAGAGACACCAAAAAAAAAAAGAATTCATTGAATCAAGTCCAAATCGTCCACAATATGACACCTTCATAGGTAATATATATCTTATATGCGTTTACTTCGAAATAAAGTACATAAAACAATACAAAAATTGTGTTTTTATTTGAGTAGTTACAATATACAGCATTTGTTGATAATGTTGTATGTCAAGCCTGGATTAATGAAGCGGCGGAAATGGGAAACGTCAGAATACTGAGTGATGACCGTTTCCTGTGTAGTGAAAAAATATGAAAAAAAAAGAATGTTATTTTTTTATTATTATGGACAACGCTAAGAATATTAAGTTTATTTGCTTCAGATATGTCAACATAATGTTTGCTGTTTTTAGTGAAAGAAAGTCGGCTAATTATTTAAATAGGAATTTTGTAGTTAAATAATTAAATTAGGTATTTTTATGTATTTTTTCAGCTTCACGCTGTATCCCGCACATGGCAGAGTAGACAGGATCTTGGTGATCTAGTGTTAAGACACTCCGTTCCACTTTCATTTCCCTCTTTCCGCGCAATTCGATGCATTGCGTGTTGAGTGACGGAACTCAACGCTGCGGTTTACCTACCAAAGCGGAGAAATGAAAACAATAAATATTTGAATTGAAAATATTAAATATTTGATTTCCTCAAGTGGTGATCGAACCCACAACCTGTCGGTTACAGTCACACGCTTGTACCCCTGCGCCACGGCAGGTTTCGAGATTAATTTATTAATTTATTTAATAAATTAAGAATACTTGTATAATTTTTGAGATACAACATGAAGACCAGCGTCACTTAACATTGCACTTTGTCTTCTTACTAGAACTAAGAAGAACGATGTAGCTAAAACGATAAAAGATCGAATCCTCTACCATCGAGCTTAATGTCACTGTGCTGCGCCATGACGGTCTCAATAAAAAGTTAATTATCTTTAAATATATGCAACTGTAAATGACTATTTCCAATATGATTTTAATTTAAATTAACAAATGAAGATAACGACTTGCGTAATGGGATCTGTATACGTTTTTAATTGTAATGAACTATTTTTAATGAATTCAATCTGTAGCAGCTTTCGCGAAACGAGCTTTTTACGAGACAAAATTTACGTTTATATATATTTTAAGTACTTATAATAATTTAATTATAGTGTATATAGTTAAGTTTAATATTTAATATAGTTATATAATTAAGAAAAACCAATAATAACTTTTGAATGTAACGGGATTTGAACTCGCGCCTCTTGGAAACTGTCCAAGCGTTGTGAGCAACTAAGCTATACGTTCTCATCTAGCCATGTCGAAATTCTTATACACTTGTTACAACTTATTTACGTTGTTAGTATCTTTGTACTATATACTTTTTAGAAACTCTTCTCTTCTATTTTAGGCCTCAAATTATTATAAATATATTTGGAAATTTGAGACACTTCCGGTATAATAGATTAATTATAAGTTAATGGAGTATCTTGACACTGAGTTCATTCACTCCATAGCTTTCGCCGAATTTTCGAGGCACTGCCTTTTGAGTAACGGAGCTCAACGCCGCCGCTTGCCCCGATACCAAAGCAAAGAAATAGATATATTAAATATTTCATTTCTTCAACCGGAGATTGATCCCACAATCACTTTCACAGTTGCACAGCGTCTACGCCAGGGCGGCGTTTGAAAATAGTTGTTATGCTGGTATATGCCTACGATATATATGATAAAATCATATATCTCTATAACTAATCTTAGCGTTTTATTTTATCGGGGATTCCAACATCGTTCTATTAAAATAAGGCTTATCGTTGACGTCAGTGAACACAGGTAACAGAATTAATGTGACAGCGTAAAAACAATATAAAGATACGCTTTTAGTTTCTAAACAATCTTAAATCCTTTCGATATATTATATAATACATATATTGTTTATCAAATTCACGCTGTATCAGTCTCATCGTCATTATTATCATCACGCATGGCACTCCGTAGGCAGTTTCTTTTTTTTTTTGTAACTTCACGCTGAACCCCACATTTAAAGGTACATAGAGGGAACCAGGGAACCTAACATCATTCCATATTAGAACATTTCCGTTCCCCATTTATCGCGGAATATGAGATCCGTGTTGAGTGTCGAAAGCCGACGCTACGCTTTCCCTCGTTACCAGAGCGGGGTAATGTAAATGTAAAATATTTTATTTCCCCAAATTGCAATTGAAATTAGTCATCGCGTTCAAGACGTACGCTTGTGCCATTAGGCAACACCGACCCAAGGCAGATTAAAAAACGAAAATCCTCGTTTAGTACTTTCGTTAGAGATTAAACGGTACAGTTTAATTTCTATGCATTAGACGAACGAAATAAAAAAAACAGTGTCTTAACTCTATTTTATATCTGCCTACGGTATATACGGAAACTTAAAAAAAAATATTGTACATACGAAAAAATAAAAAGAACGTCAAATCACTTAAGGCAATATTTTTTAATAAGGATATTTAATATATATTTAAATCAGTTAATCGAATTTTCTAGTACTGTTACGATTACACTATTTCAAATATGCCTGTTATCTTTTGTGAGATATCGTAGGTAGATATTTTTTTGTGTATCGATGTATGATAGATATTTATCTATTTTCAATATATAAAAGTATAGAGAGGCCTGTCGTGACGCAGCGACACAAGCGTGTGACTGTTGAGGTTGAGGGTTCGATCCCCACTCGAGGAAATGAAATATTTAATATTTTCAATTTAAAAATATTAAATATTTCGTTTCTTCGCTCTTGTATTAAGGTAAAGCGCGGCGTTGAGTTCCGCCATTCAACACGTAATGTCTCAAATTCGGCGGATAGTGGGGAACGAAAGTGAAACGGAGTGATTAACCACTAGGTTCCCCTCTGCCATGTGCGAGATGCTACGGACCTAAAAAAAATAGGCGTTGGGCTCCACCAATGTCTGAAATTCGGAGAAGAAAGTGTCTTAATGGTATTATGTGTCTTAACACTGCGTTCCCAAATTTCCACTACCTATCCTGCCATGTACTCGATAAGATATTTAGTAAAATAATGAACTAGTGAATCATATTAAATTCACATCACTCAATTACGGTTAGTTCATATTACGCTCATTGTTATGCCATTGGTTCTAATTGATGTTATACAATATTGCCGGCTAATTGGAATCAGGTTGTCCGCAATCATAATACAATGAATGCTATGTAAAATTTATTTTAAATTACCATTTATATGAAATCGTAAATTTATGAATAATTCCTTGAGGGTTGAATCCTGGCGCAGAGGCACAAGCGTGTGACAGGCGACAGGTTATGGGTTCCCTCTTTCATTCGATGAAATGAAATATTAGATATTTTCAATTTAAATTTTTTATGTTCTTATTTCGTCGCTCTGATAACAAGGTAATGCGCGGCGTTAAGCTCCGCCACTCAACGCGCAATGCCTTAAATTTTGAATAAACTATCACACTTCTTATGGCCTATTTTGGTCAATGTTCAATTTTTTTTTTCAGCTTTCAGCACCAAACTGAATGTTGCACGTGGCAGGGGAAGCAGAGGGAACTTGGTAACCTAGTGTTAAGACACTCCGTTCCGTTCCCCGCTTTACACCGAATTTGAGGCATTGGATGTTGAATGTCGAAAGTCAGCGCCGCACTTTGCCTTGTTACCATGGCAAAGAAATTAAAATATATAATATCAATATTTCAATTAAAATTTTTAAATACTTCACGTCCTTAAGTAGGACTCGAACCCACAACCTATCGCTTTTATCTAAAATAATTTATAAATGAATATAAAAATATTTTTAAGAAAAACAACGCATTATTATTCGATTCTCTGATTATATTTTATCTAAGGTTTTTATGATTCA
>DWMZ01005395.1:0-10975 GCA_018249855.1 Eueides tales michaeli | reverse complement strand
ACAACGTGATACTTCCATTAGAAGCTATTTTGTACGTTAAATTGCATATTTTAAATTTAAATATATGAATGTCCTTAAATACTTTGACTTCTTCTAGTAAGGTCGAATAGTTTTGAATATACAGTCTTTGCATACAAAATTATTAGTTAGTTATCAAAATTAAATAGATATATAAAAAAAATATATATCATATTTATAAGAATATTACGAAGGCAGTGAAAGTATTATATTTTATATTTCCCTTGCAATGTACAACAGCTTGGATAGTAGAATCAAAATGCCATGAATTAATAATAAATCTTAGAAAAAATGCCTACAAATATATACATTTTCTTATGCTGATTACTTATTTACATCGTCACTTCAATAGTACTTTGTTTTTACCTTCACGCTCTACCTTTAGCAGCAGAGTAGGCAGAGGGAACCTGTGAATTTAATGTTAAGTACTTCTATTCCACACTTTCAAACCGAATTCTGGATTTATATCGAGTAGAGTGGCGGTTCTCAACGCTGTACACTAACAATTATTTGTCATTGTTACAGACATACGGTGTTCGGGGATATTTCAAAGGTGCTGTACCAAGGATGCTGAGACGCACATTAATGGCAGCTATGGCTTGGACGGTGTTTGAACAAATTACTCGATCTATTGGCTTGAAATAGAAAAAAATATATATTTTTTTCTTTTGTTTTATATATAATTTTTTAGCTCTAAAGCATTATAGTCCTCAAAATGGCGAATATTTATGTAATTGATAGTTTTTTTTGTATCTCTTAATTTTATAATTTATGTTATTGTATGTTATAGTTATTGTTTTGTTTCTTTAAAGAAATATTAACACTATTAGATATAAGCCAATAGGTTGAGTAAGTTCCTAAGTAAATCTTTTCGAATCATTAGATGTAGTAATGTTAATGTAATGTATATGTGATATTGGTGTTTATCAAATAAATGCATATTTTGAATTGTTTAATTTCTTTTTTCATTTTTTTCCTGGACAATTAATATAAGAGCCGGATGATTATACAAAAATTAAAAACAATAAACAATTTCTTTTTCTACTATGGTAGAGGGAGGCAATCAACTGTCAAGAAAATTTGTTACGTTAAGCACAGCCTGATTATCGAAACCTAGTGGGTTTAGCGCCAAAATAATCTATACAATTAATATAATTGTAGCTGATCGCTGTCTGTACAAAGTAAATGTATGAAAAAATATATTTATATAGTAATTTATGGATGTTAATAAAAAAAAGTTGTTTTCTGCCTATTTTTCTGTGCGCTTGTGCACGGTAATGTCCGAAACAGATTAACTGATTTATTATAATCTTTTCAATTGTATTTCGGTATCTTCCCATAACATCTATTTTTTTTTATTTTGTATCGGTTCATAGACGAAAATGTTATATATAATATATAATAATATGAACAATACTAAATTTAAAAACGTATAAAAATTTGGACGAAGCAGGATTTGAACCTGCGCCTCTTGAAAACCGTTCAAGCGCTCTGACCACTAAGCCATCCGTCCTCACCAAGCTCCGTCAAATTAAATTTAGTACATATTTTTCTTTCCTAAGTGTGGAATAACTCTTTAAAAATAGTAAAAAAATAATATGAACAATTTTATTAAATTGCTTAAAGTATAGTTCTTTAAATGCTATTAGAACACGGAATAAAATAGTGAATAAATAATGGTGTGGTTCAGTCTGGTGACGTCGGAAATCGGTCTTATAACCATTGGCTACAATTATCTTATTATTATCATATCTATACTTTACTACTGCTTCTAGAAGTCTCAACAATATCTATTTAAATGATTGACCCCTTTCTTGATTGACTCCTAATCGTTAATGAGTTAGGTTTTCTATCTTCATCATCTCAGTAATGTCATCAGATGATGACTACAAGAAGCAAATACATGGATTGAATTACTATAAAAAATATATGATACTCCCTGTATAATTCAAGGGTCTTTCTTGATTTTTAAGGGATTCCATCATAAGATCTTGACTTGTAAGAATGGGATGAGTCATGGGAAATTTCAGACAAAAAAATAATTTGTAAAAATAACCCACAAGTGACAGTCGGGTCGGAGCGTTAGCATCGTGAACATTGACATTATTTTGACGTTCCACGCCAACGTCACTATCGTAGCTTTCCTTAATTACAAGCATTTTACCATCTTCATCGACTACAATACATACTCCACTCATGTTTATATCAAAAAATGCTCTGTTCGGTTATGTTTAACTTGTTGTATTCGTAAGCACACTCACAACAATTATTAATACAACTGACAAATGTTGGCGCGCTCACTAAATCGGACCACAAGTTAGTAGTTGAAACTTCGTTTGTACTGTTTTGATAATTCGGAAAACGGCCAATGTAACAAGCTTACGTTAAAACGCATAATAAAGTTAAAGCTGTAGTAAATATACATATTTATCAAAAAAATCCTAAGTATGAGGGCGTGGACGTGTTCATATAAGTAGATGTTTGACAACGAGTGTGGATCTTATACCAGCACAACGAGAGGTCCCTAACAGGGGGGAAGAAAAAATTACGAACTTTATAATTGATATGACTATATAAACTAATGGATTGTTTAAATTAACTATCTTTTACAGTTACGTAACGTTGACACGGAAGCATCAAAACTTCTTATCGACGCAAATACCTACATATATAGCTAACGTAACAAAATATTGATATACTATGGCGTTTACAGAAAACAATCTTTGCCCGATTTTTTCAAATTTGATCAAAAATTATTCATTTCCCCAAGTGAGAATCGAAACCATCGAATCGTCGTGTTTACACTTGTGCCTTTCCGCCCGACAGATATTATCTTTTTTTTCTTTACTTCCTTTTTTCAGCTTCAGGCTGTATCCCGCACATGGCAGGGTTGTGAGAGGGAACTAGGGAACCTATTGTTAATACACTCCGTTCCACTTGCTTTCCCCACTTTATGGGGAATTTGAGGCATTGTTAAGGTGGCGAAACTCAACGCCGCGCTTTGGCTTGTTACCAGTGCGAAGAAATAAAATATATTAAATATTTAATTTCAAAATATTAAAAAAATATTTTAGTGGGGATAGAACCCACAACCTGTCCTTGAGTCACATGCTTGTGCCTCTGCGACAGGTCGCAATTTTATCAAGACAGTATTAAACAAGTAATTACTGGAAAAACATTTTACAAAGGTGCTAGAAATTTCCATCAAATTATATATATTATATAATTATAGATAACATTTCATATTATTGTACACTTTAAGACTTATTATAAATATACTCAACATATGTCTCTGTAAACATTTCGAGTGTAGATATGACTTAGTCAATTTTCGAGCTTGAATCGACTTTTACAATATTTGTAAGAACGTTATATTTTGTATATACGTAATGGTTTTTAGAGATAACGATTAGAGAATGGAATGTATTACCAGTAGCTTCTTATATATAAGACAAACGAGCGTACGATGTGCACCTGATGACACTAGACGAGCTACAGTGAAGGAAAACAACATTTTGGAGATTTTTTTTTCAGCTCCACGCTGTATCCCGCACTTGGCAGGGTAGGCAGAGTGAATTTGGGAACCTAGTGTTAAGACATTCCGTTCTCCACTTTCATTCACTTGTCAGTTGGGTAGCGGAGCTCAACGCCGCGTTATGCCTTGCTACCATAGCGAAGAAATGAAAACATTAAAATATTTAATGTTTTCATTTGAAAATATTTTATTTCCTCGAGTGGGGATCGAACCCACAACCTGTCGGTTACAGTCATAAGCTTGTGCCGCCGCGCCATGACAGGCCTCAGCAGCTCGAAAGGCAAGTGGGCAAGATGGAGATAAATCCGCTTTTTAAAGTCGTATCGACCTGGAAACATTTTCACAGGAAGTTCCTGCAAAACCGTAAAGTAGTGGAGTTTTAGGAATCCAGAAGTATATATTCTGAACAACAGTAAAGCTTCTAACTAAAGATAAGGGGTTAATAAAAACAAACAAAATTTGTGAAATGTATTCTGTCAATAAAATTTTTGTATAAAATATTTTATCAAAACAATATCAATGTTTAAATTTGGTAATATATATTTTTTTTATCTTTACTCTGTATCCCGGATATGTGGCGGAATCAACGGTGAGCAAATATTTTATTTAGAAATCTATACTTATAATAAATCTGTAACTGATCACTGTCTGTACATGGAAGATATTTATAAGAGATTTAATAATATAATAGAGCCCAAAATAGTAAATAAATTGGCTAGTCTGTGCGTTTGTACGCGCTAAGCGGTTATATTTTGACAGTCTTCACTCAACATTTAGTGTTTCTTAAAATTGAATCGGTAAAAATGTTAGTTTAAAATATTTAGTACGATAAAATAGCTACAAAATTAGTATTCATTAAGTTGAAATTTAAGTTTTCGGTGTATAGATATTGTCCTAAAAGTGTTTTTAGAACTACAAAATAGATAAAATTGCGTTAAAAAGCGGGCGAAGCCGCGGGCGGGTCGCTAGTGTACAATAAAAATAAAACAAACCTATAAAAAAATATATACTATATTTAAAGTTCACAACAGTTAGACGAAATGTGATTTTCAATTGTCTATGTATTGACTAAATTGTGCTTATATACTCTGACTTATTAAAATGCAAAAATCTTATAACAAATCTCTATATTATACACATTTATATTTACACTATAATACATTAGTTTAACTTTAGTCGAGAACAAATAAATTCTTGGAATGCTAAATAATAATTATTATTATAGCATTTGGGTGAGTGTAATAAAAAAAAAATTAAGATTTATCAACAAAGGAAAATTATTTTTTATGATATATTTTGTTATTAGTAAACTGTAAAGCATGATAAATCTAAGATTTTGGAGAAAAATTAAAAAAAAAAATCGATCATTATTTGTAAAAGCTTGAAATTTAAGATAAAATTGAAAAAAAAATTTATGAAATTCAACTAAATCTTAATTCAAAAAACATAGTGATTTATATTTGAAACCTGTCGTGGCTCAAGGGCACAAGCGACTGTAAGCGCGACAGGTTGTGGGTTCGGTTCCCCACTCGAAATATTTTACATTTTCATTTCTTCGCCTAAGTAACAAGGCAAAGCGAGGCGTTAAATTGCGCCATTCAAAATACAATGCCATTCAACAAAGTAAAGAAAGGAACGGAGTGTCTTAACCATAGGTTCCGATTAGGTTCCCTCTGCCTATACTGCCATGTGCAACACTACACGAAACTGAAAAAAAATATTTTATACAAATATATAGGTAAATATATAATAAAAATTAAACACTATCTCTTGTATAAATTGGTCAATAAATATTTCATATCCACATTTGTATTCAAATGCACCATCTTTAACTTCCTCATAAAGAATGTTAAAGGTAACAACAATTTTCATATAAATTCAATTCCTTCATACTTTAAATTCTCCACTAATGTGTCTTCTAATAAAATTTTACCATCCGTTTTAAAAGCAGTTATGTATGTTGCAGTTTTTCCTTCAAACTCTGTAGTTTTTAAAGCAACTATGACATTATCTTTTGATCCAGGTATGAATTTAAATGAAGAAAATCCATGTTTAGGCTGAAGCTTGACTATCTGTAAATTATTATTATTATATTAAGAACTGAGACTATTGTGATGTAGTAGGACAATGTGTGACTGTAAATGTGAGTTGCGGTTTCAATTCCTAAGTGGGGAAATGAATTATTTTCATAATTTTTAAGTTATAACAAATTCATTAATTCATAAGTATTATAACATTATAGCAGAACCTATAAATATATGTTAAAAAGAGTTTAAAAGTAAAAAAATATATAAAAAAGATCAGTCTTCTATGTTTGGTTAGATAATAATCAATTATATAATTAATGTATGAAAATATATCATATCATATATCATTTTATATTGTTTCTTTTTGATGTATTTGCTGTTTGTCTACAAAATAAAATAAAATAAAAATAAAATAAATAAATAAAATAAAATAATTCTAAAAAACAAACCTCAACGGCTTTAATATCTTTAAAATTGCTATCGGCTGTTATCATATAATTACAACCCATAATTTCATCTCTTGTTTCATTATACGAATCATGACTGCATCTTCTTGGCAGGAAGTACCATTTGTTCTTTATTGGGGACCAAACTCCGGATTCGTGGATCATGTAACCTGGCCACTGTATGCCTGTTGAATGTCTGATAGCTTTGTATTGGTGTACCCAGCTCAAGTGTTGTACCTGGGTAAAAATAAAATATATACATATTTTGGAAAGTCATTGCAATGCACCGCATAACTGTATTGGATTCGATTCTCATTCAGGGCAATGTTTTATTATATTATGGGGATTATTTTCATTTCTTCAAAACAAAGTGTGATGTTGAATTCTGCTACTCTTCTTTTTTTATGGAAAAGATGTACGGGTCAATTTATGGTAAGTCATCACCGCAGCTCCTGTAAGGTCAAGAGAGGTGCGCTTTTTGAAGGTACCCACGTCATAACTACCTGGAAATACCGTTTCTACTTGGAAATTCCTACGAAAACGCACTATAGTGGAGTGCCACATGTCCAAAGTATTATTAATATTCATGCAATATTTTATAACTTGTGTGGAAAGTGGCAATTGTAATATTTAATTTTTCCTATGCCTATCCTGTTAAGGCTATATATGCAGGTTTATAAAAATAGTTTATTTCTAAACCTCATATTTAAATGTACTTTAGCTTATATTTTTCCTCATGCATAATTTTTTTACATTTTAGCAGCTTTTACATTTTAGTACCTAGTGGCCAGGCTCTCCTTTCTAAATTATAACACTACACTTTCACAGTACATGTTTCAATGAAGTAAGGTATTCTATAGGTTAAATTAAAATTAAACTGCTTATATAAGACATAAAAATTGATTAAATACTTTTCTTGTATACTAAAGTCCCGCATGTGGCTTCTATATATTATATATCTTCTCTAATCTTAATTATTTTCTTCTTCTAAAAAAGTAATCTCTTTTAAGACATTAAAATCTAAAATTTCAGCACAATACTTAAAAAAATTGTAACTACTTTTTGGAGCTAAATATTTTATATTGGCATAACCTTTTTTATTTATTAACCAATTTAAATGAAATAAATACTATATATTGAAGAAAGGTTGCCAAAACATAACAGTGAAAACTCTATTAAATTTGGTCATTTCTGAGTTTAGCGCATACAAATGCACAGACAAACATAAAAACAGACAAAAATTTAAAATAATTATGACATTTTAGGCTCTAATTACATTAATAAAAGTTCGCCCAAGTTTTTTTATTAATCTTCCATTCCCTTACAGATTTAATATAAGTCTAGATTACTTAAGAGTTGTCCTCACCTCCCCATGTATGTTTATTGCTTTTACCCACATTGGGTCGTAGCTTTCAAAGTCGCCACCAGCAGTTGTCCATTCTTTGCCCATTGATCCTACATATAGTATTTCATCTTTTACTGTTGCCCATTCAGATTTAAAGCCTTTCTCATTCAAACCATTTCCATCTGACAGTATTATCCATGGAACTATTTTATTGTTTATAATTTCAAAAATCTGTAAAGAGTTAAAGCAACAATTTCTTCATAATAATTTTACCAAAAAGTATTAAAATCTAAACATTGTTAAGTTCAAGTAAGATATATATTTTACTATCTTTAAGAATACACTTGTAATCTGTGATTTAATGTAGTACAGAACAAAAATAATGTTTTTTCTGAAATTTTTACATGATAGTCCACATAGTTAAAAAGAAATAAGTTTATTAAGAAAAAAATATATTTACTATTCCAGAGCGGTCATCAAAAGTAAGAAGTCTGCCGTCGTACACAAGTAATTCAGATAGCTCCATCCCTCTTCCTTTTTGTCCATAAGTTGAAGACAGCATTGTAGCTGGCGCTTTTGTATCCCAGGATACACTAACATATTCTTTTGCAGTGTCATAACTTAAAAATCCTCTCTTTAAATAACTAATAAACGTATGAGGCTTGGTATTGCTTTTTGAATTAGTGTCTAAATCTGCTACTAATCCTATTTTATATGTTACAATGTCTCCCGATTGAAACGGAGAAGAAAGTGGGTAAGTCGCATTATACAACCTTGAACTTTTAGTCCATCTATGTAATATTGAGGTTTGACTATTACTTGCACACCAATTATAATAAAATAATATTAATAGAAAAACACCCGTAAGCACAATCAAAAACATAAACTGTGGCTGAATTCTCACTGCATTACCCACTCTATAAGTGGCTGGGGTCCGTAACGCTTTACGCCAATCGCGAAGATTTTTCATTTTGCGATCTTCAAATTCGTCATACATAACTTATTGATAGATATATGATAATTTAATTCATAATTAACTTTACTTAGGTATATTTCACTTTTATGAATTAGTTAACAGACATTTAGAATACTATTTTCAGAAAGTAATAGTATTAATGTGTAACTTAACGATTTCTGTAAAAATACTGTGTAAATATTGCTCATTTTTAAAGAAACCCTAATAAGTTGATCACAGCTGGGAATTGAATTTGACAATACCTTTTCTGACAAGTGACATTTTCCAGTTGACATACCATCGTGACACGCGATATACGATCGCACTGGCAAAATGCACTATGGCCGTTTTCCGAATTATCAAAACAGTAGAAACGTCGCTTCAACTGCTAACGTGGGGTCCGATTTAGTGAGCGCGCCAACATCTGTCAGCTGCATTAATAATTCGGCCCCCTTGTGACTGTGCTTACGAATTCAACAAATTAAACATAACCGAACAGAGCATTTGTTGATATAAATATGAGTGTCAAAGTTACACGAATTTTACCACATCTGTGGTAAGCTATGACCGCTGTTTGCACAATTCGGAAAACGCCTAAGAAATAAATTATTTTTTTTAAATAAATATGTTCTCATTATATTTACATATGTGATAGTAAAATTAAATTGCATTGGCCTGACCATGCCAAAAGTCACTAAGATAAATCTGTAATTGATTGGTTTTTGTATATGAAAAACATATTAAAAAAATCTGATTTCGCGGTAAAAAAAATATTTTATTAATCTCCGCTTTATAAATGTTTAAATGTAATTAATCTGTACCTTTGCATGCGCTAATCTCAAAAAGGTCAACCAGATTAAAACGCAATTTTCATTATCATATTTTGGAGGTCTTCTATTTATTCTTTGTTTTATTTTAATTTCTTAGTAAATAAAAATTTATGTCAATTTAAGATATTTACTTTGACGAAATTTGCTACAATTTTTATTCATTTAAGGGAAAATTTAGTTATCATTTTATAGATACTGTCCAAAGAGTAACGTAAATATACTGAGATGATATTGGCTTAAAAGTGCTAATGTTATATGAACAGGAAAGTAAAGTTTAAGCAGACGAAGCCGCAAGTAGGTCGCTAGGTTTTTAAGTATTTTTGTTTTCGTTCTACATGACATGCAATATTTATAAAATAAATTTATAATATAGCACCGTACGAAAAATATAATTTGTTCCATTATTATATTTTTTGTACGGATCATGAAGCTTAAAAATACTAAATATTTTTTTAATCAATTTTATCGTCATCGCCACGATTTTAGTTCTAATGGTCATTTATTTTTTTTATAATAGCATATATTTGTTATTTTTCCTATTGTTATAAATGAAGTATTGCTTTTAATTATTTTAAGGCGACAATGGAGTTTAGTACAATTTAATCTAGCAATATTTATTACAAAAAGCCTACTATATTTTATTCTACTTACATATATTGAATATATTTCTTATGTCATTTGACCGTAGCACAGGAATAGCGTATAGGTGTATCTTGGTTAATTCCTTAGGGGTATAATTAAATTTAAATCATTAAACTTTTTTTGCCGTGGAAATATAAAATGAGGGCTTGTGTTTCATCAAATAAACACAAAATCTCAAGTGAAGATAGAAAGTGAACATTGAGTATCTTGATGCTTGACTATCTTTGCCTATGTCTGCCTTAATCGTAAAAAAAAAGAATATTTTCTGTCATTTTCTATAAAGGCGCCGTTTGACCTGAAACATCAAATCAATCGTTGAATGAAAATTAGATACGTCTCCTATTTAAATTTCGTCTGTCGCTCTTAAACCTATCTAGCAATATAAAAAAAAACAATCGGACGCAAACTTCAATGGTATACAACTGTAATGTTCTTATGTATTTCACTTACGTAACTTTTTATTGATGCCTTCTACTTTCACTGAAATGAAACTTAAAAGTTATTACTTATGAACATCCTGCAATTGGAATAAAATTAACGGACGGATAGTAAGTAGTTGACTAATGTGCATTTCAATTTTCTTTTTACAATTGAATTACAATTCACTTGTTGCAATCTATTTGTAATTATTATTTATTATTCGTGCTCTCACTACTCACTCGTTACTTACGTTTAAATAAAAATACTGAAAATCAATTTCTAGATGTGATGTTTTATCCTTTCTAATTTGATTGATTCGACTATTTACTGCATCTTTTTTAGTAAAAACCTCATTCAGGTTTTTAAGTTATTTATATAAATTAATTTATATAATTAATAAAACTATTATTTAAGCATTGCATAGGTAAAATTTTATTTATTGAATGTAAAAAGTTAAAATGTAGCATGTAGGTTGCGGAAGTATAACAAAGCACTGAAAGTAAGTATATTTATATATTTGCAGCTGACAGTATAAAGGCTATATTGAGTCAACTTTAGTCAATGAATATTAAAAAATATATATGTCATAATAAAAATATAAAAAATAAAAGTATACTAAAAATGTGCGGTTAAAGAAATATAAAATGCATGGAATATTTACAAATGTCTTATGGTATTTGGAGTTCGTAGCGTTTGCTATTGCTTTAATATTGTTTTTCTTTTTCATTTTATATTTGGCCAAAATTAATTACGTTGT
>DWMZ01005394.1:0-10976 GCA_018249855.1 Eueides tales michaeli | reverse complement strand
TTGACTTTGTTAACTTGTGAATAAAAAGCAATTTCAAAATTTAGATAACGAGTCTTTTACATGAGATTCCCTTTACCTGCTTTGCTATATGCAGAATTCAGTGTAAAAAGTCTAGAAGATCTTAGATCTTTAGACATGAAAACCTATGAAAGCTATTGTATAGGATAAAAAAGATTTGAAATTTTAGAATGATGGTGAGGTTGAATACAAAAAATACATTTCTACTACTAACTTCCTTCATTTTTCTTCTACAATGCCTACTTTTTGTTGACGTATAACAACGTCGATACAAATACTGAATTATGTTAAGCCAAACTTGCAGCTGTACTTATATTACGTCGCCTCATTAATGCAACTATGGCACCATTAATGTTGTTAAAGGCAGAAATATACCTTTTCACGTCAATTTCGCATCTTCTGTCTGTACTAAACATACTTCCCCGATATACAACTACATTCACTTGTTCTAATATCTTATCGTTTACGCTAATCTTACAATCAGCAGCAAAAGCTTTCTGCATTTCTTTTAAATATTAGAATCCTGTCAAGATGTGTTGAGGCCTGTCGTGACGCAGCGGCACAGGCGTGTGGCTGTAACCGACAGGTTCTGGGTTCGATCCCCAGTCGAAGAAATGAAATATTTAATATTTTCAATTAAAATATTTAATATTTCATTTCTTCGCTCTGGTAATAAGGCAAAGTGCGGCGTTGAGTTCCGCCACTCTACACTCAATGCCTCAAATTCGGCAGAAAGTGAGGAACGGAAGTGGAACGGAGTGTCTTAACACTAGGTTCCCGGGTTCCCTCTGCTTACCCTGCCTTGTGCGGGATACAGCGTGAAGCTAAAAAAAAATATATAATGTGAAGTTATACATATATAGCACAGCCATTCTTTGAAATTCCTTTGACGCTCGTTAACGATTAAACCCCCATCCTTCTTTAATATTAAAGATTACATGAATGATGCGATTACCTTGTTACAAAAATGGCTCAACGATATTATTCATCTGAAAAAATGTGAGCCCTTTTCTTATAGCAGAATTTTTTTAATTATATTTATTGACTGTAAGACTACTGTAAAGTTTTTTGTATGGTTGGTTTGGTTTAGGGGTTCTCCAATCAAAGGAATTACTTTCCTAACTTAGTTAACCCACAATGCCTTGACTTAGGCGGAAAGTGGAGAGTTTGACTCTCGATTTTTTGTGCGTGCACTTATATTAAATAAATGATTTTATCTACGTTCGAATATACTTAAGTAAATATGTTTTACATGAATAATAATAAGTTATATAAATATTATTCATCACGAGGTATTAAGGCAAGATATATGGTACCATAGCACAAATTCCTAGAACATATCATATCATCTCAATATCCAGAAGCGTTATTCAACAAAATATTCTCTGCAGTATTTCCAATTAGCGTCAGCTGCAATGTTTCAACCTTTATAATATATCGTTAAATTTTATTATATCTAAGAATTAGTTACACAGCATTGATAAAAATATTTTTGAAAATACGTGTTTTTATAATTTAACAGATACATATAATAGGCCGTTGTAGCGCAGAAGCACCAGCCTGCAACTGTTAACATTAGGTTTGATTCGAGCTCGGAGGAATAAAATATTTTATATTTAGTCACTCAACATACAAGACCTCAAGAATGAATTGATACGAACGGAGTATCTTAACACTAGGTTCCCAGGTTCCCTCTGCCTACTCTGCTGCATGAAATACAGCATGAAAGTTAAAAAATATAGTATTTTTTCGACTTCATCATATCTAATATAGCATTGTAACCAGAGTGTAGCTTAATGCCAAAACACTCCGTTCTGATCTTTCCCATTGAATTTGAGATATTGCGTGTTTAGATACTCTTAATAAAACTCAACTATTTCTTTATTAATGTTACCATCCTTAAAATATGTGCTAAGTTCTAACAGAGGCCATATCGTGAGCAATTAATCGTCTGTCCATCACTGGAGGTAATAAAGTAAACATTTACTTTCCTAATAATAAAATAATAGTCTATAATAAACTTACCTTTAGTTAATATTGCAGTTTCTATAATGCTTAATGTCACGTGGTTTTTAAGCCGGGCATGTTTTCCTGCATAGCACGATAAATAAATCAATATACGCTTTGCCTATTTTCACCCCAATCTTATACAATGTTAAATAGCCAGGCTTTGTCTTATCAGGAATATGATATTTAATTATCGTAATATCCCTAAGTAATTATTGAATGCAAATCTATCGCAATTGCTACGACATAAACACTGTGCAATAATGGCTTTAATTTTTATTTTTAGTTTAAAAAACGACAGTATTTTTTGATTATTGCTGTGGTGCCTGATAAGGTTATAAATTGTTTATACAACATTATATATTGAACAATGTTTTTCATATTTTTTTGTCTCTGTGAAAAATATATTCAAAAAACGTTACTACTTATTTTAAGGTTGCCGTCTGCCAATACCCATATAATCATAAGATTGCATGGAGCAAGCTGAAAGCAATATCAAATACTCAAGTCTACTGTTCGTTGGAGCACAAAATCAGGCTTCTAAGCTAACGGAATCTAAACATACGAACATGTATGCATATCATTTTTGCTGCATTATTATAAAATTTGTCGCATAATCAAAATCAATAGGAGGATTCTGTTCGACCCACAGTTATGGAATTTAGAACGAAATGAAAATTACAAAATAAATAAAAAAAAAAACTGAAAAGTAATAATTTTAAGTTAATTCCATACAAACAAAAACAAGCTTATAGATAGATAGATAGATAAAACTCTTTATTGCATACATAAAAGGAATACAACATTTAAATAAGAAAAAAAAAAACAAATTAAAAATTAAAAATTAACATGAATATTTTACGCATAGTGGTAGTATGCAAAGGCGACCTTATCACTATTAGTGATCTCTTACAGGTAACCTTTAACAAAAACAAAGTAGTAGAGGAAATCTTGGTAGTGCATAAAATAATAAACAATTTTAATTTGTAAATCGTTTCAAAATCGTTGAAATTTTAACTTAAATAATATTTCCTGATTTTATTGACAATTAAGTAATTAGTACGAGACCTTCGGTCGAGTCCGATTCGCAAATGACTGTTTTTTTTATTTGTAAATGATTTGATTGTAAGTAATATTATACTAGTCTTCTAATAAAAAAGAGGCTATTTTAAAAAAAATGAAGAAAATATCAAAGTAAAGTAATAATGTTGCAAGTGAGTTAATAGCATTGAAGGGCATGAATTGAAAATTTATCGAACATGAACATGAATGTATTTGATTCATATTCTGAATCAACGAATGATATATCAATTATTCTATTTTTAGATGCTTTTCATTAGATTTAAATTGGAATATATTCTAATATTATAAATCTCAATATTTTGTACGTTTCTTTGAGCACATTTATCTCAGGAACTACTTTATGTATTTATAGCTATATATTTTACACAATAGTGATCGCGTCGATATATGTTCATTGTACCTGCAATCAGAATTATAGCGGGCAGTTAGGGTGTTAGCGTACAATACACAAGTAAGTAAATTAATCAAAGAGGAGGTCAAGGCTAGTAAATTATATTTAAATAAAGACAGACATTTGATTAAAATATCTAGCGGAAAAGTATTAGACTATCGGACTGTATAGACGTTGACATTTTTCTATCAACGTCCATCGTCATGCTCACCCTACGATAGAGGTAACAAATACTTTATTGTGCTTAAATTGTGTTTATTTATTTTAATAATTACCTATACTTGATGCCCTCATGGTCCAGTTAAAAAAGGTATGAATGTCTATAGGATGGTTGTAGGTCTGGTTCTTACTTTAAATGAAACTGACCAAAAGATTTTTTGGGTACATTTCCATCAAATGGCGCAAAGTGTGACTGTAAACGCGACTGGTCCTGTGTTCAATACTCACTTTAGGAAATGAAATATTTAATATTTTCAAATTAAATATTTAATGGTTTCATTTCTTCGCTCTGGTAACAAGATAAAGCGCGGCGTCGCGCTCCATCACTCGGCGTTGCGTTCCATTACTCAAATTCTCTCGCCCACCCAGCACTGCGCGGGATTCGGCGTGAAGAAAAAAAAGAACAAAAAAACTTAAAGCCAATTTTTTTAAATTAGAAAGTTAGCAACTCGTAACAATTTGGAACAAGCCGAACGAACTTGAGCTGTAACGTTTACATTGTTTACTTTCAACTACTTTATGTATACAGAAAATTTTTAAAGTAAAAAAATAAAAATAATAATTTTCCAATTAAACTTTTCAGTTTAGAAAAATTTAAAAATTTTACGCTCCATTTCACCCTTGATTTTTACTTACAAATTTTTCATGAACTTGAACAGGCAATTTTTTACTAATTACTTATAACGAAAATAATAAAATCTATACAGCTTTCAATAAAAATATGTACTACTCTTGTATTTATCTGTGAGAGAGCTAATTCAACTAAAATAACAATTAAATCAAAATAATTGTTTAGTGTAGTCATGTTTCTAGAACTATAAAACTATTTCCTACCTTAGTATGTGTTTTACGTCCATTTTGTTTGTTCCTTCCAGCTAGCATATAGTTTTAACACATTTTAATTAATTAAGTTAAAAAATGCGAGAATAGTAACGACTCAGTATTTCAATGTAAAGACGGCTATGGATTCGTGAGAATAAGTGAGAATCACTTGGAGGATGAGTATTGTTTCCATTTACTCACTTTAATAAAAAGATACAGTGCGGCGTTAAGATTCGCTACTCAATATGCAATGACGAATTGAGAATGGAATGTCTATGGAACGTTTTAATACTAGGTTTACTATGGTTACTGCTATATGCGAGATGCAACGTGAATCAAAATAAATGACATTTCCTTCTTTGATTTTTAAATAGTTATATCAACCTGTTTTTACACTAAAATTATTGTCTTTTATTTGAAATAGTTTTTTTTTACACATACAATGTAACAGGATTAAGTATAGAAGACACAAACTCATCTGCATTAGCAAACTTGCAGTAATGAACAGTGGTTTTCCATTTGATAAATTGCTTCTGTAATTAAAGTGTTTTTGAATGATACAATGTAGACCTCAATTTTAGTGATATTGAAACTTTAATTATATCCCAACTACACTATTAATACATAACTTCATATTATTATACAATTTAATATCAAGTAACTTAATTCTTGAGCACGCAGTTTTTGTGGTTGTGGGTTCCCACTTCAGTTGACGAATGATTTAATATTTTCATTTTCTTGATCTGGTAAGGAAGCAAAACGCAGCGTTGAGATCCCCACTAAGCTCGCAATGACTCAAGAATACAGCCAAGTATAGAACAAAATTATTAATTAACATTAATAGAAAACAACTGTTAACATTAATAGAAAACAAAGTGTAATACTAGGTTCCCAGGTTCCCTCCAGCTACCGTACCATGTTCGGTATATCCCGAATTACAGCTCTAATTGACATTTGACTAGGAGCAGGTAATGGATGCAGCTTGAAAATTCAAATTACGAAATGTAATCGTTCTAAATAATAATATTAAAGTAGATAATATATATAAACTAAAACAAAAACTTGTATGATTATAGTTCAAATTCTATGTTAATATTTCAGGTCTAAAATTTAATTATTCTCATGGTGAGTATTGACTTTGTCTATTGTTCCAAACTTTGTCAATATGTATTTCATAAGACCTCTTTATACGACAAATAACCTGTTCTACATAAAATATTGACATAAATCTAAGAGAAGTCAAACGTCAGAAAGAAGACATATTTTTTGTAGACTGATAATTTCTAGACACATTGCACGTGTAGGAAGCAAAAGCTTGGATGGCTAAAACGAGTATTAATGTGAATTTCAAAGTCTCATCTAAAACTTAGGTGGTAAATTCCAGGCTTCGAGCTTCTCGAAAAAAATGGACCCATTGATATTATGAATTTATAAAATGTATGTAAGGTGGTTATGAGAAATATTTAATAACTCCCTAATTTAGCGTATACTTTTATTTTCTTATGTAGACGCCTGTCGCAAACGCAAAAGATTGTGGGTTCGATCCCAGTCGAGAAAATGAAATATTTAATATTTTCAGCTTCAGCTTAATCTTCTCGCTGTATCCAACACATGGCAGAGTAGGCAGAGGGAACCTGGGAACCTACTGTTAAGGCACTCCGTTACGTACCCCACTTTTCGCCGTAGATATGAAAATAATAGTATAAATATTTCATTTCCTCGAGTGGGGATCGACCCCACAACACATGCTTGTGCAGAGGCACAAACGCCACGACAGGCGTCTAGAGAAAATGTCGTGTTTACAGTCACACGTTTATGTCCCTGCGCCACAACAGGCCTCGATAAATAAATATAGCCTATCTTTATTATTGCACCATCAAACAAAAAAAGATATTCGTTATAGCAAACCAGTAACTAAGATAATAAATGTAATAGCTTAAAATTGTTTTTAAAACATTCTTTTTTGTGATTTGTAAAACATTACAATCATAATACACACACAACTACACAGCGACAGCATACGGTTATCTAGACGCATGTTGTCGCCTATCTCTTTCTAAACTTTGTTAATGGAAATAATTCCATCATTCCATCATCATTGTATTTACGTAGCTTTATAGATTTGTACCTATTCAAGAAATTTCTCTAATCTCCTTTCTTTTTTTTTTCAATTTGTTTTGTTTTCTCGTAGATTTAAATCTTGATTTAATATAGATTATGGGCTCTTAATGAATAGGCTATACAACACAGTAAGATTTTTTCTAATCAAACCAGTACAGCCTACTTGTTCAAACAAATACACTTTATAATATTAGTATTCAAGATTTTATAAGCTAAATTTTATTAAATAAAAAAATGCTTTTGATATAGAAACATGACATTAATCCTAATCTTTTCCTTTACATAAAACCATACGGACAGTAATCATTCGAATTTCATGACAATTTAACTTAACCTTTAAATTTTAATTAAATCACATCATCATCGTTAAGTCTAACTTTAATTTTAGATTATGACAACAATATTCTTAATTTATTATATAATTATCAAATATACAAATATATAACGGCCTAATAGTTAGTACTAATATGTTATTTCAAATACATCATGTTAAACGAAGTATTAACTCAAATTGCCAGAAAGGTTATAAGGCAAGTTTATATTCAAAATGTTCTATGTAATTGAGATTTTATGATTCATTCACCAAGACCGCTCGCTGACTTAAAATTAACAGAGTACGTTGACTTCGTTTAAGAAATTTTCAAGTCAAAGAAATTTGGAATTTGAAGTAAAATTTTATACAATTAATATATATTATAAAGATACATGTTAAATGTTAAAATTAAACGCAAGGTTCTGGCTACCAAGACAAAGATATAAATATGAAAGTTTCCATGAGTGGGAATCGAATCTACCTCATGCATACAACCAGACCCTATCATACTGCCAAAAACTGAAACATTGGTGATCACAGGAATTGTAATATTGAGAAATTGTAACAAATTTTGTCTACACCTCACACGCTTTTCTTGCATAATTAGTACACTAGTAAATATTGAATATTTATTTTGATATTGACCAATTATAAATATATCACTAGTAAAATATTTTTTTTACGCAATTTTACAAATTCGCCGGAAAGTGGGGAACGAAAATATGTTTACGGGAACGGTATCCTAACACCAGATTTCCAAGTTATTGTTGTTAAAGTTGTATTTTGCTGCATGCGGGATACAGTGTAAAGTTAAAAAACATTTTTTTTTAGTTGATTTATTTTCATCTTATATGTTTCTCTGCTTCAACAATAAACATAATATTATTTTGTTACTGAAAGACTGACACACACATAAAGCACGTCACATCGACGGCTTAGAGTGTAAGTTCTTTTTTTCCCTTATATATTTGTATACATACAGTTTTAAGCCATTAAAAACACAAAATCGTCTACTATTTTATATTATATAATATAGAATACAATACAATACAGATAGTTTTCACATATAGTTTATAATTATGGGTTTTAAAAACGTATTTCGACCCTCGTGTGAGTTAGCTGTTAAGATAAATCACACGCTTATTAACACTGCTAGCAAGTTTACAATTTAAGCCAACGATATCTTGTTTCATAAGTTATATCCTTGATAAAATTAAGCAAAAAATAGAAAAGAGTGTCTCATCACTAAGTCCTCTTTGCACTTCTTAAAAAGCTGAACCTGTCGTGTCCCTGAGGCACAAGCATGTTACTGAGGAAATAAAATATCTAATATTTTGAAATGAAAAATTTATTATTTTCTATTTATTCTTTGCTCTGGCTGACAAGGAAAAGCGTGGCTTTGAGTTCCACAACTTAAAACATGTGTCAAATTCAGTGGAAACTGGGAAATGGGATGGAGTGTCTTGACACTAGATTCCCACATTCCCTACTCTGCCATTTGCGAAATACAACGTGAAGCTGAAAAAAAATGTTTCATACTTAAAAAACACAGAATATGCTATTTGACTTTAAGCCGTTCATTATAAAGAAATCTTACCCGTGCTTTGATAACTTCCGTGAAATTTAGGTGAGACGATTTTATGATATCATTTTCAAAGGTTTTTATAAAAAATATTAATGATCAAACGATATTTAAGAACAAACGAACATACTTTTTATCAATGAATCTTATACATTATATTTTCAGGATCCCTATTATTATATTAAAGAAATAATAATATTTTTGTTTATATTGCATAGAACAATATTATATATTCTGATATCACAATTCTAATAAGAAATCACTAACAATTCATACTATTTATCTCACTATCATTATATACCTACAACCATAAACTCGACCGTCGCGTTTACATATAGAAGACGCTGAGTAGCTGCGCCACGAGTGTCTCTTAAAGCTATAAAAAACAAAAAAAAGCTTTTGAATCTATCTAAATATGTGTGTTATTTGATATTCCAAGAATTACAAAGATTAATCGTTTTGGCTTCAATAGATCATTTCATTAAAAGTTTTTGTCATTGATTTAAATTGATTTCGAAAAGTAAATACTATAATCTGTTCTAGGTATAATAAATTAATTGAAGTTTTAAAATGAAATTGTATGAGAAATCAAAGCTCACTGACCAAAGGGATTGAATCAGTTTAGTATCTTCATTTAATAAAGTCCGTTCTGCATAAAATTACGGCTTATCTCATTCAAATGTATTAAATTCCACTTTATAAATTGAACTATTTATTTGAATTGAAAGTATAAGATTACATGTGATTGATCTATAAGCTCTCTACTCGAGGAATAATATGAATTGTTTCATATTTTCATTTCTTCGCTTTGGTAACAAGGCGAAACGCGGCGTTGAGTTCCTCCATTCAATTGGCCTTGCCTAATGCCAATGCCACGAAAATCAGGCTTTTCGGAACTTTTGAACTGAGTCCTAAGACTAAATTCCTAAATTCTTTTCTATCGCACAATATGCGTGTGAAGATGAAAAAATAAGTTATCAAAAAAAGTTCACAATAGAAATCTATTGATAGATGAGGTGTAATGCTCTAATATCTAAATTACAGTACAGTACAGTATACAGTACAGTATACAGTAATTACAGTACAGTAATTAATAACTTTAAAATAAAATATTTAACGATTATTTTTAATAACAACTCATAAAGGATAAAAACTTACATCATTCACATCATTTTTTAGTAGTAACTTATTTTTATTTTTTTTTTACTGCGCTCTACTACCAATGTGCATCTTAGTTTTGTTGTCTTCTTTCTAATGTAGAAAAGGTAAGGAATGCGGAGTTTACATGCAAATAAAAAAATTAAATTAAGTATCATTGCTTTTTATATTAATTTAAACTGTATTTGCAATAAATACTTCCACTAAAAGCACATATATTAGTTTTAGGATACATTGGCTTGCAATAAAAAATGTTGACGTTTATTTCAGCCCAGTAGTAGATAATATAAGCGAGCGAGCGAATCTAGCTTAGTAGCATCGTTGAAGCACGCTCACTGCACGTAAATTATTTTAAATAATAAAACATCTTAAAGAATATACAGTATTTAATTAAGTCAGTTAAATACTCATGCAATTTTAGTTTATTTAGGTTTATTAATACCCCATTTTTCACAGAATTTGAGGCATTGCGGATTAAGTGGTGGGACTCATCGCCCCGCTTTGCTTTATTACTAGAGAGAAGAAATGAAAGTTTTATATACTGCATTTCCCCGAACGGCGATCGAACTGACAACCTGCCATATTTACAGTTGCAGGCTCGGCGCGGTTACGATCGAATATTAAAAATAAATTTTGATAGTGTCCTTGCTTTGATAACAAGGCGAAGCGCGGTGTCAAGTTCCGCTGATAAATACGAAATCAAATCTTAAATTAGGAGAAAGTAGAAAACGGAAAAAGCAGAAAAGACACTCGCCAGGTACTAACGTGTATATCTAAGGCATGATAAAAAATATAATGCGTGTACTTATGTACGCGCGTGAGAAGCTATACTTCTTTGGCATCATTAAAAATAGTTTGTAATTTAATGCAAATAATAAATTACAATAAACTTAAATTCAATGATTTCAAATTGAGTTTGTTATTTCAAAATATTGAATAACCAATAATAAATATTTAACATTAATAATTTAATAATATTTACTGTCAATTATCTTAAATAATATTTAAATTTATATCGGACTTCGCTGACGTTTGTTTTGGTTAACACACGTGTTTGTGAGGGTTTTCTATTTAAGTGTTATTTTTTCATATATTTTTAAAGGAAAGTGCGGTTTCTTAAAAAGGAGATCGGTACTATTAAGGTGTTTGGTTATTGTGAGTGTTTTTAGTGTTTTGTCCTGTAGATTAGTTAAGTATAAGGTAAGTTAGGTTAGGTAATTTTAAAATGGATGCTGAGCATCCGCCTGATCCCCCTGATCCCG
>DWMZ01005393.1:0-10977 GCA_018249855.1 Eueides tales michaeli | reverse complement strand
TTAAACTTAACCTAATTACCGTCTCCAATAGAATTTATATTTATTTAAACAAACACACTAAGTGATAATTTTAAATGACAATTTTTTACTTTTATGTTTTATATTTTTTATTGCTTCCTTATTTTTTGTGACTTGATGATACTAATATAAACTAAATGTGAAACAAATTAAATAAAGAGGATTCATGTTACATGTAAAATAAAACAATACTGTTATATGTAAAATAACAATATTTTTATAAAAAATAAAACTTAAAAACGTTAAAAGATCGTGCAATAAATTTTGAAAATTGGCATATTTTTCATGAAAAATTTGAAACTTTTTCAAAATTTGTCTAAAGTTTTGAAATATTGTTCGAAAAATTGACCAACAAGTACTTTTTAGTCAAATTTATTTAAGTTTTAATTTAATTGAAAGCCATACGTTAATTTATTATTAAATGTTATTCTTAAGTATTATTGTAATTAAAACTGTGTAAAATTATTGAAAATGATTTGGCTGTACTTACTCTTATGCTTGTTTTAAGTTTATTTAAAAAATGAGCCTATCATTGCACGTCATGTCGAAGAAAACATCTTTTCTTAATTTATTTTTCCTTCCTGGCAGATAGAGTGCGGCGTTGATTTACGGCCGATTAGTATTCGAAAACTATTTACCTAATATTTACACTCAATATCTCCAAAATTAGACTGAGAGTGAGAAACGTAGTGTCTAAGTTCTACTTTGCTATATGCGGGATGCGCGAAACAAAAAAAAACATATCTGCATGCAATGATCGCCTCATTTCTTTAAATATTATTTTAAAATGTTTAGTTCTAAATTAAACGCAAGTTTAGTTCAAAATTATTTCGTCCTTTATATGTATATAAAATTTGAAATACGTTGTTTTTTCTGTCAATCCGTCTTTTAGTTATAATGTATGTAGCTTATATTCAATTTCATTTTAAAAACAAATAAGCAACTTAATTTTAAGTTTTAAATATCGACTCAAAATATGTACTTCATCTCGATAAAGCCTAATCCCATTTTCATAAAACTTAGCTAAAAACAACTATGAAGATTATTCTTTAGATTAAAAAAAAACGATTCATTCCTTCCAAGGGTTAGGTGTTACATACAGACACACAAACAGACAGGTCGAACTTATAGCACCCTTCTTTTGGCTTTGAAATATGTAAATTGGTTTCTATAGAATAATTGTTAAACTGATTTAATTCTAGTATTTTTTAATGAACTGTATTATTCAAGTAAGTTAAGATTCAAATTTCGATGCATCCAATTTTATTGTGTATATGTTTTTTTCTATATTATTCTGCTATTTAGATTTTCACAAATGATTTTTATTTTCATTATAACGTAAATAAAAACATGATTATTTTTATTTTTAATTTGACAAAACTTTCAATTGTGAATTTCATGTCAAATTATGAAACAAAATTTCAAACAATGACATTAAACGGATTTTAAATGAAAAATGTTTTATAATTGAAAATACGTGTATCTCATTGTACTTATATAAAGTACTGGTGCTTTATTGTTTCATCCAAAAATGACGACTTAAATATTAAAAACGTAAAAAGTGACAATTAAATATTGAAAAATTGCAATTGTACTGATTTGTAATAAATATATTTTAAATATATTGTATTTTTTATTTCTCAATACATCTTGCATTAGTACTCCTTGTGACTAATTTCTCTGTTTTCTCTCTTCTTGCCATGTTTTTATGCTAATGCTATATATAAGAAATTTTCAACTAACTGGCAACAAACGTCGACAACTAAAAAAATATAATTACAATTTGAAATCCTATATCTATACTTAAAATAGATCTGTAACCGATCACGGTCTATACATAGAAGGTTTTTAAAAAAATATATTATAGGGGAACTTTATTTATGTAATGGGGCCCAAAATAGTGATTTTTAAAATTTTGGTCTAGTTGTACTCGTATGTGGGTTTATAATCCCTAGTAATATCTTCGTTTCGTATATTCGTTGCACGCCTCGCGACCACTCACTTGCTCGAAACGCAACTACTCAAGTATGCACTACCGGTTGTAGCTACCAAGGCGGATCGCCTGCCGAGAGGATTGCCGCCGTCTTGTAGACCGTACAGTACTCTCGAATCCCTCTCGCTACTATGATCCCCTGTGCTTACTGCAATTGGGTCAAATTGCGAGCGGCAACAGAATCCGCCCACACATGGACTATGCAGAGTATGTATTTCAACACGCGGGTCCCGGTGGCATTCAATAGTTTCGGCGCAAGATGAGCAAAATATGACACGAACGACCATTGACCAACAAACAGGGTTCCAGTTCCCTCATATGAGTTCGTACCTTCACCTTCTGTCACTGGATGCGCACAGAAGCTATACTGTGAGGATCTCTAGGCGAGCTATGGAGTAGGATCACCTTGTTCTTGGGCATAGAAATTCTTAGACCCAGCGCAGTGCAGCAGTTTCAGCCAAGCGTGCCATCTCCTGCTAGGGAAGCCCTCTGGCCATGACTAGATCGTCATTCCCATAATAAATAATTGAGTATATCCCAGGTGGAGGAGAACTATGCAGAAGCCAATTATATCCAAGGTTATCACAGTATTGTACCCAAAACCGCCCCCTGTGGAACTTTACGTCATGCGAACGAAACACCGTGATGCAAAGTTTATCAAAAGCTGCATCAGCTGTAATTCTATTGTTTATCTCGTAATCCAGTAGGCATATTGATGTTATGACGCAAAACGCAAATATTTTATACGATGTACTTGCTTTAGTAAGTCATCATCGAATTTTATTTAAACCGGGTCACTAATCGGTGTGTCGAGAGTAATTTATGTATGTCTATTCTCTAAGGGTTAACTTTTTCTGATTTGCGAGGAAGTTTTAATCGGATTCTCATTTTCATGATGACAAGTCGATGATCTAAATAGTAAATAGCATTAAAGTAACGCGAGTGATATGCACTTATGAAATATTTTTTGTCGAACAATTATATGGTCAAATACTATTTATATATATGGTTTAGATCTCGGGTGCATCCAGGTGGTCTTAGCAGTGGGTCTAAACATTGTATTAGTAATGGCTAAATTAAATTGAATAGATAATGATTGCAGAAATAGTCCATTACTGTTCATATTTTCAATACCAATGTCTCCCTAAAACTTTAGGCCAAGCTTCAAAGTCACGACCACAACTCGCGCGTTACAGTCACCCATTAGGAGGATCTATTCTCTCGGAGATATCCTAGAGAGGGCTTGCGTGACCTCTTCGTAAAAGCTGGCTTTTATTATATCTTCCTTATCCATTGCGGGTGAATATATACTAATAATATTTATGTAATTTTCCAGAGACCGAGAGAATCGAGATATGAATCGGCGTTCCTCCAGCTTTGACACGATACTATTCTTGATAGCAAAGACGACACCGGATCGTCTAGATTCCGACGGAGGAGTGCCCTTCCAATTCTGTCTGTTTCTATGTTGCATAGTCCATTGTCAGAGCCAAAAGTGCACGATATGCTAGTATCGACAGTGTACGCGTGAGACACAGGTGCACTCTCATCTCACCTTCCCATTTCCAATGGAACAGGGACCGCTAGAATCGGAGAGAGGGAGCATAAGCATCAGTAAAGCCTTTGATGCGGATTTAAGCATTGAGTATGTTTAGCTTCAAGGATTTGTTTTATGTAGGTTACTGCTATCGCAGGAGATAACTGGCAGGATCACCCTGCAGGATAAAGGAAGATAGACGAAAAAATAAAAAAATCGACCTCACAATCATCACGTTTACAGCCAGACGTTATCTTAAATTAATATTATGATATATAATTATGACCTTACGATTTAAATCCACAGTCATCATGCATGAGGCCTTACGATTTAAATCCACAGTCATCATGCATGAGGCCTTACGATTTAAATCCACAGTCATCATGTTTATTTCCAACGAGAAAATAAGTCGTTAACTTTTGACTATCAGTAAGCCGATTTATATTACAGAAAAAAAATAACAAATAAGGTCAATGCAATTGAAATTAGTTTACAAAAACTGTGTTCATTTCTTTAGACACGTACGTTACATATATGCCCTTTTAAAACTTTCGATCCAGAAAGACTGCAATTAATAATATTAATAGAGAAAAAATAAGATTATTTCGAATTTTAGTGGAAAATATTTTACTACGTATTTGCTTAGCTTTCATTAATTTTGGTAAAAATATTTTAAGACATCATTTATTTCTTTATAAATTCAAACTTTTCTATATTTTTTGCAGCTTCTAGATGTGTCTCGTCTCTTCGTTTACCAGTTTCCGCCAAATTTGAAGCATTGCGCGTTGAGTGACCAAACTCAAAGCAGCGTTCTGCCTTGTCACTAAAAAGAAGAAAATGAAAGTATAAAATATTTCATATCCTCAAATGTAGACAAACTATACGTCGCGTTTCCAGGTACTTAATACAGGCCTCAATTCAATTCACACATTACTTTAAAGACAAAGTTTAAATATATATAATTGACATCTAAATAGCCTAATAATATGCTTATAATATGTAGAGACTATACTAACATTTTTACTATTTTTAAAGTGTTATTCCACACTTAGAAAAGAAAAATACTAAATTTAAAAACGTATAAAAATTTGGACGAAGCAGAATTTGAATCCGCGCCTCTTGAAAACCGTCCAAGCGCTCTGACCACTAAGCCATTATATGGCTATGGCTTCAAATCCTGCTTCGTCCAAATTTTTATACGTTTTTAAATTTAGTATAGTATTTTTTTTTTCCATAGAAAGTCTATAACCGGTTCAACATTTTATCTCGTATTTTTTAATTTTGTTTATTAATTAATAAAATAATCTCATGGCAATACTTTTTTATTATAATATAATTAATATGATATGAATTAGTCGATTAAAATACAGTGAATTTAATTAGCGAATATAAACCATATGGGATGGGCGGATCATTACCAGCAGAACGTTATATGTTATTTATATTTTTTTATTTTTTTCAGCTTCACGCTGTATCCCGCACATGGCAGGATAGGCAAGGGGATTTGGGAACCTAGTGCTAAGACACGCCGTTCCGTTTCACACTTAGCCTTACTTTCAATAAATTAAGTTAATAGAAAAAAAATATCGTTAAATCTGGTACTCATATAAGAATCTAATTAAAAAATAATAAAATTGATTAATCATCTATTTCCATACTATAAATGGTAATTTAAAACAATGAAATTGTTCGAGACAGACCTGTTTTTAGTACTTGTAGGTATGTATTTTTTTAAGCTTCACGCTATATACCTCAATAAGTAGGGCAAGCAGAGGGAACCTGGAAACCTAACACTTCCTTTTTTTTAATTTTACAGATATTAAAATAAAATTTCAAATAAAAAACATTATTTAACAGGTACTTTAACCGTCCAAAGCTATGTTCTGGTCCAAGTGAGAAAGGACCAGAACAAGTCCAACGTTGACGCTCTAATCCACAAAGTGGTTCCACCTAAGAAATTCGAGGAAATCGCAGATACAGCTAGAAAACAATTTAAAAATTTCAAGCAATTCACCATAAAAAATAATGCAGACGACAAGGAATTAGAAAGCATAGTCTTTGCCATAAAAACGGATGAACAAAATGGCGGACTGAAACAAGATGGCCGAAAGCATTATGGCCGCCTGCGAGATAGCGGGAAAGATGATACTTTGGAGCATTTGATTGTGAAACTTCTCAGTTTATTTAAGTCGCCTGGAAAAAAGAATTTGCCGTATTATAAAGCGCAATTGCAAAAATATAATATAAGTAAGTAATATTGAGGTAGCACACAGGTTCCCACGTGGTAGGCATAGGGAACCTTGCAGGAATTTAACGTGGATGTCAATCAATTGTTTTAAGTTCGATTTTATTGATGAGGAATATTTTAATTTAATTTGTTTTCATTTTCTCGCCCTATTAGATACTTTTGAAAAAAAATATCTGCCAATATTAGGTCTTGATATTCAGATCAGGATTTTTGTTTTAATTTTAAAATTAGTTTATTTCTAATCTATTTTTAATCTTTTCAGGGCCTGAAATAATAACCTTCAGGAACAACGAAAAACCATCGATGATGTACGAAATCGATACAAAATCCATATTAAAATCATTCAAAGAAACCATTGCCTCTAAGCGTTTTAAGAAATTTGTCGATAAATTAGTTGATAACGTAGCTGTCATATACCGGGCTATCAAACAAGAAATGTCTAATAGTTGAAGTATAATTGTATAATTATAATAAACGAAGTGTATAATTATATAAAAACTTTGTTTATATATAAAAAAAATATTGTATATTGACATCTGTAGTGGCGCAGGGGCTCAAGTGTGCTGCTGTAAGAGCGACAGGTTGTAAGTTCGATCCCTATACGAAACAATAAAATATTAAATAAGTTGTAATACTAAACTTCAAAATAATATAGCTTATACTTCAGAGAAACACATAGACCACAATAATTTCTTCAAGCGCTTTAAAATCATATTAATTGCTCTAAATTTATTTAACCTGTACTATCGTTGGGCTATTGTTGGGCAAAGGCCGCTATAGTTCTATATTTACCTATATGTAACATATTAAATCATGTATATCATATGTGAGAAAACATTGTCGTGAGCGATCCATGGAAAAAGGACACGACAAATGAAATGAGCACCGCATTAATTTTAAAATATTTCTATCGATTGAAAGTTCATATATTTGATGTCTGTCGTGGCGCACCGGCACAGGTGACTGTAAACGCGACAGGGTGTGAGTTCGAATCCACTCGAGGAAATAAAATGTTTAATATATTAAATATTTTATTTCCTTTCAAATTATATATTTAATGTTTTCATATCTTCACTCTGATCACAAAACAAAGCGCGATATTGAATACCAATCAACACATAATGCCCTAAATTCGGCGGAAAGTGAGGAACGTAAAAGAGTGTCTTACCACTAGGTTTCCAAGTTCACTCTGCCTACCCCTGCCATGTACGGGATAATGCGTAAAACTAAGTCTAAGGTTAAAATTCAGTTATAAATTAATTAACCTTTATATGTAAATGCATACGAATATACATTTTTTTTTAGCTTCACGCTGTATCCCGCACAAGGCAGGGTAGGCAGAGGGAACCCGGGAACCTAGTGTAAATACACTCCGTTCCCCACTTTCCGCCGAATTTGAGGCATTGCGTATTGAGTGGCGGAACTCAACGCCGCGCTTTGCCTTATGCCAGAGCGAAGAAATGAAACATTAAATATTTAAATTGAAAATATTTTATTTCCTCGACTGGGGATCGAACCCAGAACCTATCGGTTACAGTCACACGCTTGTGCCGCTGCGCCACCACAGATTAAAATCAATTAATAAGTAATATACATTACTTATTAATAAATTTTCTCAGCGCAGGCTGATGCAACGTCTGAAATGTGACAGTTGTGTGATCGATTCTCACTTCGGTAAGAAGACAAAGCGCAGCGTTAAGGTTCGTCACGGAATGTTTTCATTGTCTTAGACGTCTATCCTGCTATATGCAGGATACAGCGTGAATATATACAAAATAAATATGTAGAAATAAAAAGTCAGTAAGTCTTTATTAATATTAAATATTTAAATTGTAAAAGAATTTTTATTTTTATTTTTTTTAGCTTCACGCTGTATCCCGGCCAAGGCAGGGTAGGCAGAGGGAACCCGGGAATCTAGTGTTCAGACACTCCGTTCCACTTCCGTTCCGCATTTTCCGCCGAATTTGAGGCATTGCGTGTTGAGTGGCGGAACTCAACGCCGCGCTTTGCCTTATTACCAGAGCGAAGAAATGAAACATTAAAAATTTAAATTAAAAATATTGAAATATTTAATTTTCTAGACTGGGGATCGAACCCAGAACCTGTCGGTTGAACAGTCACACGCTTGTGCCGCTGCGCCACGACAGGCCTCGAAAAAGAAATAATTTATATTATAAAAATAAAAAGCAATCCGAAAATAATGTAGGAAAAAGAAGGTAAAAGAAAACACAAAAGAAATAAAAAAAAAGAAATAGAAAACAATAAGAAAATAATTTAATAATCAAAATTATTATTTTGAAAATTTATTAATGTCATAACTTAAAAAATAATTTATTAAATAACTAATTATTAATAAAAAAAACTAACGAATTGAGAAAAAAAATTATCGTCTAACTTATAATAATTGTTATTTATAAATAACTTATTTATCTGTTTGTTATCTGTTGGTTATGGCGCAGAGGCACAAACGTGCGACGGCAAACGCGATATTTTTACCGTCGCACTTTTTCAATACCTTCCAATTTTTATACGTTCTACTAATATACAAACATAGTGTAGTCATTATATCAAATATTTTATATAGATTTTCAATAAACAAAATAAATATTTAATAATTAATATATTTAGTATCCAATAATCGATCTTAAAACGATTTTAAAGCAACGGTAATTATAACGGATTTGCTCTGTTCCCGGTAAATCACCGTTTTTTTAAAAAACCGTTGTCATATACTCCCTTACAATTTTGACTGTCGACTTTAGAATCACTCTTATCGTTTCCGTTGACAACATAAATCCCGTAAGAAATATTTTCATCATTTTTGTTTATTTTCGTTATATTTATTTATTTACATTTATACGGTTTACATTTACAAGTTCTCTTTGCCTAACGTGCCATGTGCGGTATATAGCCGTGCCATGTACGGGCAGAAAAAATATTTAGTATATTGTAATAATACAGTATATTACAGAATAGTAGTATATAATAATGTAATATATTCATAGCGGCCGACAACTGGTCGAGCGTACTGTACTAAGCAGTAAATTAAATTTTGACACTAGATTCCTTCTGCCTACCCTGCCATGTGCAGGATACAACGGGAAGCTGAAAATAAATATAATTTATAGTATTTTTTTATTCAGAAGTGGAATTTAATTAAAAAAATACAATTTAAATAAAAGACAAGCAACACAATTTATTATATATTATTATATTAAGAAACAAATACTGCAAATTTCAACAATTAAATTAACATAATAACCATAAACAAATGGCTTACGTGACCTTGACTTGAATAACGACTAACACTAATTCTCACAACACGTCCGTACAGTTCGAGAGCCAACGAGCAACAAGACAGTTCAGATGTTCTGCTCTCACGAACCCCCGAGGGTGGTGGGTTGGGATGGTATTACCTCGGTGGAGTGAGGTTGGGGGGTTGATATATTCAGTGGGATGAGCCTGTGCTGACGGGGCGGTCAGCTTAGCTGGGTGAGACCCTTGTTTACCCAGGGGAAGCCCAGCTTGGGCGACCAGAGACCACTACAGCGACTAAGGAGTCGGGCGGAGATAACAGGTCGCGAGCATATAATAATTTTGCGTCTGGCGGGAGAGCGTACCAGGGCGCTACGTTCCGAAGGTGGAAGTGGTCAGAAGAATCGGCACGGTGGAATGCATTTGCATCTATCTGCCGTATGTGGTCCTCCAGGCTCTCCATACGGAGGTCTCTATGCAGTGTTGCATCCCTCACGTAGAAGGGAACCACAAAAGAATTGTAAAACTGCACCTTGGTACGCACCGGAAGGCGGGAGTGTAGGAGGGATCGCTTAAAGCTCTAAGCAGCCTTGGTCTTGTTGGTGGCTGTTCGTGCCTGGGGCATCATTGAGCTTCTTGTCAATCACGATCCCCAGGTACGTGGCTTCGTTTACCCACTTGATGGGCTCAGTGGAGATGGTGACCAGAGGTGATAGCCGCTTCTTGGAGCTAAACACAATGGCCTGGGATTTGGAGTCATTACGCTCCAGTCTCCACTTTGCAGGCCACCCTGATAGTAGATGCAGCGTCCACTGAAGCTTTTGGGTCGAGTGGACGGAAGTCAGTGACTACCAGGGCGATTTCATCGGCGTAAAGCGACAATGTGGAGCCATCCGCCATGGGGACATCGTCGATGTATATAGAGCGTAGCCCTGTGGCACGCCTGCTGTGATAGGGTGGCTGCCGGACGTTACACTCTCCACCCTAACATGAAATGTCCTGTTCTGCAGAAAGGCAGCTACCTAGATCTTCTATAGGAAAATTGGGAAGTTGGTCTGGATCATCTTCGAGAGTAGACCGGGGTGCCTGACCCGGTGAAATGCTCTCGCCACGTCCAGGAAGGCTTCATTTGAACTCTCTTTCTTGTTACGGGCGGTCGTGATCACGTGAAAAAACGCACCACCAGATCTAAGGTGCTCGGGTTGTTGCTGTTTGCTGGGTAGTGTGTTGGTTTATTCGGTCCAGATATTTCGTAGGCATGTCGAGCAGCATCTTCCAGGAGGCATCTGCCGTTGGAGCAGGCGGTACGGCACTCCCATTCGGAATGCTTGGCATTCCAATCTCCAGCGGCTATGGTCGGAGTGGAGCTGTTGAATACCTCCTGCACCTCCCTCGTGCATAGTGGAGATTTGTGCGGTCGGTAGATGGCATGTGCTCGGAGTGTTTCACCGCCGATCTGGACTTCCACTCAGAGGAATCGGAACGTCCGGGAGTCCAGAATTGGCAGCAGTCCTATGTAGACTTTATCTGGTGAGACATCGAGGCGCAGGATATGATATCCGGGTTGATTCATTCAGCGTAAAGACTTGGGCTTCTGCGGCTACCTTGTGGGTGGTAACCGGTGCCAAGGGTTGCGGTCTCTTTAGTTGCTCGGAGCTGCTGAGGACCACTGGCTGGCCTCTTGTTCCACGCCTCTCTTTTGTACTGGGGGCATGCGGTGCGGTTGGCGGGGTGCACGTCACTAGTACCTCCAGTGCCTAGCTTTCCTTGCCAGGCTTCGATTTTGATACCCAGTATGTGAGGAGTTCCGTCACTCCATATATGCCAGGCACCAGGTAAGGGGTGTTAGTCAGCACGGCAAAGAATACTGTCGTACTAAGTACGTAATTAAATATTGTCGAGTTCCTTTCACTTTTATTCAAGGTC